>OW119926.1:85588012-85797038 GCA_933210815.1 Meta bourneti
ACTTCAACATTTAAATTACTTTATATAATTTACGAAATTTCTAATTCAAAACAATACAATAATTACACAGGTTTTCTGAAAAGTCCCTTTGCAGTTTCTACCAAACAAGCACGAGTGAGATTGTCTCTGCCTTGAATAACATCCCTAATTATTCCTGTCCCACAGAAGTTTCGATTCTTAAGTTCCTTCAACCAATACAATATCTCCAACCTTTAAGTTCTTGTATTTTTCAGGAGTCTTAAAATGATGAGCAGAGTTCAAGTTGAACAGCTACTGCTATTTCCACTTAGTCCACAATTGTTTCACTAACTTGGTTTGGCAAAGTTTTCTTCTGGTGAGTCTCTAGTAGAAAGTTTGTTTTACATTTCAGTAAAAGGTAAAGGAAAACTAAATTCTGTTCTTCCGAATTGGAGGAAGTGAGTAGGTGTCAGAGGTTCTGGATATCCTAAATCACTAGTGACGTAAGTCAGAGGTCTTATGTTTACAACAGCTGCAATCTCATTTAGGATGGTTGATAACTCCTCAAATGTGAGAAGAGCTCGACCTAAAATCTTTCTCAGAGGATCCTTCACACATTTCACCAGGCGTTCATAGAACCCTCCCCACCATGGGGCACGTTCCACAATAAATTCCCATGTGAAACCTCTACTTGAGACAAAGTCCTGCAATTTTTGCTCTCTTATTATCTCCACAA
Organism: Meta bourneti; assembly: GCA_933210815.1. NCBI lineage: Eukaryota > Metazoa > Arthropoda > Arachnida > Araneae > Tetragnathidae > Meta > Meta bourneti. Next base: position 85,588,707 of record OW119926.1, read on the forward strand.
AATGCTGCAATTCCCTTTCAGCAGCCTTTTCGCATTGTCGGAGTAGATAACTTTACAAGCACCACGCCTTGATAGAAATCGACGTAGAACAGAGAGGAAAGATTTCGTTGTCATGTCCATTGCTAACTCCAAATGTATAGCTCTGGCTGTTGCACACGTAAATAACACAATATATGATTTTGCCGTGTTATTCTTGTCAATTCTAGTTATGATTGGACCGGCAAAATCTAACCCGATGACGCTAAAAGGGGGTGATTGTGAGATTCTGTCCCTTGGAAGTTGGCCTGTTAATTGGTCAGCTGGTTTTGCATGATATTTCTTGCAAACTAGACATTTACCAATGACTCTTTTGACTTGCTGTTGTCCTTGAGGAATCCAAAAATGTTTCCGGAGCTGTGAGAGTGTCAAAGAAACTCCACCATGCATCAATTTTTGGTGTTCTCGCATTAACAGTTCTGTAAACTTTTCATTTTTGGGTTGTAGGATTGGATTAATCTCATTAAGGCTAAAATCACCTTCGTTTAGTCTACTTATGCGTAATAAAATCGAGTCATCTAAATAGGGACATAAACTGTACATCTTCGAAGTTTTCTTCACATGCTCTTTTTCTTTCAAAGATTCTATCTTTTTGAAATTTCTGGATTGTACACATCCCTTATCAAGAATTTTTCAGATTCTTCTAATTCTTCTGGAGATACATTACCATTACGTTTGATTGGGTTTCTTGTGTTGAAAACAAATATCTTTATCCAGGATATTATTCGAGTTACCTTTAATAAAAGGAACTGAATCGGTCTATCTCTATGAGTGTCTCTTTCGAATCTAAAGCACAGAAATTCTGAGAAACTATGTTTCTTTTCGATTCTTCTTCTAATAAGGCATTCTCAACCTCTTTGGTTACTTCAGGTCACTATTTAATATGTTCAGTTAACCAGTAGGGTCCAGACCACCATAAGTTATCTCTTTCGAGATCTATAAGTGAAAGTCCCCTTATAAGTCGATCAGCAGGATTGTCCCGACCAGGACAATGTCTCCAGTCTGTGGGATTGGCCAAGGACTGCATTTCTGCTATCTCCTGTTGTTCACGAAGGGTTTCCATGTTCGAGACGTTCAATGGCGTTCTCTCTGGATCCATTCTCAAAAGATGACCTGCCCGTATCATTCTGTTCAATTTTACAAACTTTACTGTCTTCATTTTCATAAAGTTTGTATAATTCAAAATTGCATCTTCTTCGCGAAATACCATTATCAAGGACACCACCAAAGATGGTCCTCAAAACTCTCCTTTCAAAAATTGCCAGAGCTTTCTCTTCCTATGCTGTCAATGGCCGTGTTTCAGAGGCATAGGTTATCACTGGTCTTTTGAGAGTTTTGTGCAGCAGGATTTTTGTTTTTCTTTTGATGAGGTGAGATTTCAACAGGCTTCTTAGCCCATAGAACCCATTTACCTATTAATGAAAATAAATTATTTTTGTAAAAAGCATCTATGTGAGTCTTATTTAAGGAGGAATTTTTATATGAACACCTATCTTACATAGAGGTGATAGTGAATAACATACTTTCTTCCCTATATGATAGGTTTTATTCTCTGCTCCAATAATTTTTCCATATTGGGTCTCAGTCTACCAAGAAGTACATCATGACTTTATTTATCTGCACCGCTATATCTGTACCTTGGTAGAAAAAGGGCACCATGTCAAAACTTGCTGATTTTATGTTCACAAATATCTTCAAGGCAAAGAAAGTTATAGAAAAAATTATCAATACATCAATCAACATATCAATACACATGTCAATACATCATAGAAATATCAAAATATTGGAAAGTAGTTTTTGAACGCCGTATTAAAAATTAAAAAAAAAAGAAATTACTAATTCAGTTGTTATCAAAAATTTTTTTAATGGTCATGTGCGCTTTTTCTACCAACGTAACAGACACTTATATACTACTGTATCGAAAGTTCTAATTATTGCTGTGGTAGATAAGATTCCCACATACAGATCCTCTTCTGAGATCTTACCAGTGTCTGAATTCGATGGATGATACCAAGTTGACTAGTACCATTGATAATTGTATGGTTCGTAATTGCATTTGTGTCACACTGGAACAACCAATGGGCTATTGGCGACGGTTCGGGATCAATCCCAGGACAACACCTCTTAATTTTGAAACACGGTCAGATGACGCGGCCAATTCAATGAGATCGTAAAAACCATATTAAGATTAATTCCGTATGCAATTGCCGCAACGTTTTGAATGTGCTATTACTGCCTTCACGACCCAAGAAGCCTGCCGTTTTCAAATGAGGCTCGATTAGATTTTGAGTTTTATGGAGCAAGGTCCGAAAGCAGACCAGTTGCACCATTCAAATGAGGCTGAGTGACAAAGAGTGACTATGTTAGCAATGGAAGTCGTTTGTTGAGGGTTTGTTTTCAATTCAGCTATAGTCCAGCTCAGAAGTTGGCTGTTGAGTCACGTGGTTTTGAACGATTCTATTAGTTAAATTATGCGACTGGTGAAAATGTCTGGCTTCCGCAATTAGCATCTTTTGAGCGGATTCTAGTTCTACGTTTATTGCTTCGTATCGAAAGCGACATCAGTGAAAATTCGTAGTGTGGGGGGGGGGCAGCCACGGCGATTGCCATTCATGCTTTTGAATATGGCAGCCTTCTCCCGACGCGCATTCACACCTTCTCAAAAATCTGCAGATTCCAAGGTCATCTACCTTCTCGTTGGAGTCACACAATAATTATCGAAAAATGGCGAACATAATCTGGCTTGTTTGATAGCGCGCGCGTTGCTAATCCCGTCTAGCAGATAAAAGTGCGGTAAGGCAGCGGTAGCCCGATTGGAAGAGTACCGAATATTAGCAACCGGAGAGTTGCGAGTTCGAAACTCGACCTAACCAGAGACCGTCGTGTATATGGGGGCTTGTGCACGTTTTCTTATGTCGTGGTCTCAAATGTCCTCACGTTGACGTGGTGTGGAAGTTTGGAGAGTGGGGTGCCAGCTCAGGTGCTGACCTCGTCATCTGACCATGGTTCAAAATTACGAAATGTCGTCCTCGGTATTTGGCATTTTTAATTAACGTCACAATGGAGAAACACAACGGGCTATTGGTGACGGTCCGGGATCAATCCCACAGGGAAAAACCCGAGGACAACACCGCGGTCAGACGACGAAATATTGTCCTCGGTTCTTTCCCTTCGAACTTCATCCCGGACTGTCATCAATAGCCCGCTGTGTTGCTCCAGAGCGACGTTTATTAACTACCTACCTACTTATCAAAAATACTTCATCGTTGGCTTACATATGAGTTATATTAGAAGTTCATTATTGAAGTGATATATCCACAGCGCCACTGCACAGAATGGATAAAATAGAACGTCGAACCGATTAGCTTAAAAATCCCCATACTTGAAAGTCTTCTAACTTTATGATCAGCATTCTTTGGGTATAAAAACGCAGCAGGATATGAATATTGTTTAATCCCATGGAAAAGGGAGAAAATTGAAAGGTTATTACCATGGATACGATAGGTATTTTCTTTCTACTTTGTATTCCATTAATTTCCCTCCTCAATGATGGATGAGACCTTATTGGGAAAACTCGAAACGAAACCAACCGAGGAGCCATTTTCGTAAGTGGGGAAGATCTTATGCTACTGATAGATTTTAAAGACGCCATAAATCTTTTCATTTGAAATCATGTATTGATCGATTTGTTCATGTTGCGAATCGATCAAAGTTGCACTGGAGCAACACAACGGGCTATTGGCGACGGCCCGGGATCAATCCCGAAGGGAAGGATCAAGGACACCTTGTAATTTTGAACAATGGTCAGATGACGAGAAACAACACCTGAGCCCACTCTCCAAACTTCCACACCACGTCAACATGAGGACATTTGAGTCCACGGCAGATTTAACGTGGACCAGCCTCCACGTTTGCGACAGTCTGGTCGAATCAAGAAATTTGTTAACTATTGTAATATTTCGGATTCTCAAAATTTACTTACTCGTTAGTCTAGAAACGGCTGGACTCAATGACTCGAAACTTGATATCCAAGATTAAACTTAAATATGGATTCAAAATTCGGTTTGTATATTGGGTACTGCCGTTCAATATCAACAAGTGTGTATGCTTTTCCCACTGAGTATATTTTTTAAGTCTGAAACAATATTGGAGTGAATAGAAATATTTTCATAGAAACATGATTTAAGCCTCTTTGTGATGGCATTCCATGCATTTTCGTGGTTTTAATTAAAGTTATTTTCAGGTTCTTGACGTGAATACGTCTTTAAAATCAGATAAGTACGAGGTGGCCATTGCGGAAAGATGAGCAGTACGTAAAAATGGACATCGAGAAAACGGTCTGATAATTTCTTTTTCCCAACGCGAACCAAGTGTCACTTGATAGCTGAGGGAATAAAGACTTGTTAGTGTTTTGGGGCTTTTCTCTGCGCCGCTCAAACTTCAAATCAGTACAATTAGCGAAGTGTTACGGCGTCGAAATTGGTCTCAAACGAAAGCTAACGTCATGATCTGTCAATTTTCGTGAAATTGGCTGCAGTATTGGTTGCGTAACCTTGGGTAGCAATTGAAACATTTTTAAATTCTCACAATGTCGGTATATACTTGTCAAAAATCCGAGAATAAATACATCCAACGATTCCTTGCGAAAGAGAAACTCGTCAGCTTTCGATAGACATTGAATTAACTGTGGAGTTTGTCTTTCTTTCATTTACTATACTCGAATAAATACGATGCGCTAACGAGACGTATTCACGTAAAACCTTGAGGGTTGTTCCCCAACACAACCGATCCAATGTTTAATAATTTTAGGCCTTTTTTCCCTTGATTTGGAGGCATTATTCAGAATATCTAGGTGTTTTCAAGAAAAAGAGCATTTTTTGGAAACCTTGAAAATTTTTCCCTTACACAATTAAAGGAGACTAAACAAAAAGCAACGAGTCGATTTAAAGTGTTCTGTGTTTTCAGATGTGCAAAAGAGCTTTTAAGAGTTTAAGACTGTTTGACAGACTAAAGCAAGTAATTTAGCTTTGAAAATTTGCGCAGATTGCTCTGCAGTTCTAGAGTGATGAAGAATGGACTTTCAATATGTCATGGAAAACTAAAAATATTAATTTAATTATTTTGTTAGTAAAACTCAAACTTTGATGGGAATTGTCTGAAAATGTTAAGTTTGTAATCGAAGAAGCAGGAGTCGTTCTATCCAATTATAGAAGTTTAAAACAATTTAAAATATAAGGAGAATACACAACGCAAACACAGACATTAGCAAATAAAAACACACCTCTGAAAATTTACGGTTCGATGTTTCAAGTCTTGAATCTGACGATAAAACTGATACTTTTTTCGTATGTATATTTGAAATTTATATTACATCAGAGGTGCTGACGTTTAATTCAATAGTTCCAGAACTCGTACTACGTGTTTTGTCTAATTCAAACTGATAATCCTTTAATTTTAAAATTCGAAAGGATTTACGGAGGCTTATAGCTCTGCAGTCAGTCTCCTGCAGGTCGCTCACTTGTTACAGGTTTACCGTTAGCTTGTTTTGCAGTTCTTTCGCTATAACTCGCATTTGTATTTTTTCTTGTCTTCTGCCATAGAGCATATTTTTTATTGAAAAAGTAAACCAAGATTGTTATAGGAATTGTACAAAATTAAATTGAAATTTAAGGATCTTTTTTCCCAAATGAGGGATTCTCTTTTGGTTACATGAACCTATTCTTTTTTTTGTTTACAAAACATAAAACTAAAAGAGTAATTATTTTATTTTGGGATATATCTGCAGTTTTTTCGATTTTTCTGTGGCATTTTTAAGTTGTAATAATTCAAACTCGAGTCGTCACTTTGTGGTTTGTACATCTATTTTCACATTTATCGGTGCTCGTGTTGGACCAAATCAAGCCACACTGATGCGGATATGGAATCGGTGAGTGCAGGAGGGACGAACTGACCGATGTGAACTATTGCAGGATCCTCGTCACATCACCGAACGAGAGGGCAGACATCTTGTACACATGGCTATTACGTACATCGTACTGTAACATCAAGAACCCTAGATAAAGAATTAGGGTGTGCTGCACAGCGTGTGTCAGCATGTTCAATTGAACGTCGTCTGCAGCAGCTTGAATTTTTTAAGGCTTCCATTGCCTGCGGCTACCTTTGACTCTACTACCACAAGCGTATACTACTGCAATGGTGCGTAGAATGCCGCACATGGACAAACAAATGGTATATCTTTTCTTTTCAGACTAATCACGATTCTGTCTACCAAGATGGTCACATCCAAATCTGGCAGCATCACGAGGGCAGACTGCCTGACTTGCATTATGCATCTTCATACCGGCCCATCACCTGGCATGGGGCTCCTTTGGATTCTACTCCTTCACCCCTCTAGTACAAATTGTAAAGCCTCTGCAATATCTATGAAGTTTGGGAGCCTGTTGTCCTTCCTTATATTCAGGGCTTTCCTGCGGCCAGTTTATGACAAGACATTGCGAAACCACATATGGCATGCAACGTACAATTCCTCATTGTTCATCAGGTTTTACTTCTTCCAGGGCCGTCCGTTCACCAGATCTGTTGCTCATTGAACACGTCTGATCGATGATCACTCAACGACTGGCACACCACTAATTACCCGCGGTTATGCAAGATGGACTTGGGGAAAAGGTAGAAGCAGCATGAACTGACAAATTCCAAACACACATCTAAATCTTCTTTCGTTCGATGCCGAGGTGTGCACTGCAGTTATTGCAGCCCATGGCGGCTGCACAAAATACTGATTTTTTCTGCATTTCGCAAGTCGAACGGATCTGTAATTTCAATCATTTCACCATTGTGTCTTACTTTATTCGCATAATAAATAGGGCTTTGATATCTTTTGTCATTCATGGTGTTGTATGTTCGATGGCCAGCAGTGTTGACAGAATGTATATAAATTGAGTAGTGCTAACATGGATAAGTTCTCACAAGAGCCATGTTGCGACATTTATAACTAACTATCCGATTTAATTATTTTAAGAACAGCTAACTGAAAACAATTGTGATCATTTGAATGAAAATTACCTAAATTTCATTAAAACATTTGGTGATTTGGTATTTAGAATAGCTAATTGAAGATAATTGTGATATTTTGAATGAAAATGAACAAAATTACAAAATTCTCTTACAATTCTTTTAAAAATACAAAATTACTAAATTATCTTCTTGGAAATGCTGTTTGGCGATATCAAACAATTTTTCCATCGAATAATAATATGGACGTTTTTAAAGCTACTTCAAAATTAAAAATTCAATATTTTGAAATAATTCCCATGATATTGATTTACTTCTATCACGTATTCTAGAAAGAATGGGCAAGAGATGACCCTCTAGATAGATGGTAGGGAAAATAGTGTAAGAGAAATCACAAGCCATAAAAATTTTTATGAGTTATGAATTTTTACGCTTTTTTACTTCGTGCAAAAGCAGATATCAAATTCTCATCACACTTTTTATCATTATGCTAATCACTAAACCCGCCACTTATTTATTAATTTAGTATTTTTTCCGAGGAAAATTCAAAAGGCATAAACTAAAATGATCGATTTCTTATTAAATGCTTGAGATTATAAATTTCTTTTACCATTAATGAAGTTGCAATAAAAGGCGTGTAAAGACATATCTAAGAAATTAAATTGAGTCTCTTTTAGATAAAATAACGTATCACGAAAAAAAGGAATCATGAAGCTTTTTTAGCGTTAAATAGCAACAGTTATTCCTCTTTGAATCACTTTCTTTGTTTCGTTTAACATAAACAAGGTACTTCTGCAAACGCATTTGCAGATAAGATTGTAAAAAGTATTATAAAAATGTCCTTAAAAACCATCTAAAAATAGAATACAAATATCGAATTTCTTTAATCCGTTTTGCATTCATGTTTGAGGTCGTTAATTTAAGTGTTTTAAATGCGAAAGATCCAAACGAAATAACAGTTTTCTAGAAATGCATATTTATAAAGGAAACTATTCTATTTTAATCTTTGCTTTGTGAAGATTCATTCTCGTACTAGACGAGTTAAGCATCAATTAAATCACAGTTATTCGAGCTTGAATCATCAAAAGTGTTACTAAACAATTTCCGATATTTTTACCGATTTTTTATTCGGTTACATGTTTTTAAGTGAGAAGTGATTTTGGGATTGGAAATCAATAGTTTTTGAATATTTTATACCATTATACGGTGAAGATCCGCTATTTATTGAAATGCTTTTAGAATGTGTTTTGGAATCGATGCACCGGTTTTATCCAATTTTCCGTTGAATTATTTCCAGGCGATTTGTTTCCTGATAAAACGATATTCGACGTTCTCTCTGTTTCATTATAAGTTGTCAAGCAAATGGATTATGCTTTTCAAATAATATCTAAGAAATATTGCCTCGTAACAGTTTGTTGCACTTCATTTCAAGGGAATACAGCATGTTTAGGAGCTTTAATGTTTGTATAAATTAACATCAAGCAAGGATTTTTGAAACACACTGAATCCTTTACATAGACTAAGTAAAAGTGAAAACCGGTCATCAGAGTGAAATTAGTAATTATATATTGTAAACTTGGAATAAATATATGACAATTCTAAAAATGTTAATTCAGAATTAAAGGTAATTCATTACACAATTAAATTTAACCATGATAAAACAATTTCTATTTTGAACTTTTTTCCATATTTATAAAAATGATCTGTAAAGATTGTCTTTTAGAGTTTAAATACTGGTGTGGTGACACATCAGGATCATCATCATGGATACTTTTAAATGTGTTTAAATCTCTAATAAAAATAAAACAACAAAATGAAATTCAAAATGAAAAATTAGGAGCATCCTGTTTTTGTTAATAAATTATTCACATCTTTGACGTTAACTAAAAACTAACTACGAACAGTCAGTAGATATTTTTAACCACCAGCTCCACATACAACTAGGCTATTTGTCTTTCGTTTCATTGCCGGAGTGTTGTCTGTCGATGTGTCTCTTCAGGAGGTATGGCACGACGAATCCCTTCCCGCAGAGGGAGCACGTGTGCCTGAAGTCCCTCGTGTGCTTGTTCACTATGTGTTTGTGCAGATGAGACGAGGAAGAGCTCCTGTAGTCGCAGTGCGGGCACCTGTGCGGCCTCTGCTGCGTGTGCATCCGCTCGTGCACCTTGAGGTGTCCTGCCTCTGTGAAGTCTTTTCCGCAGGTGGGGCACCTGTGGAGTCTCACTCCCGCGTGCATCCTCTCGTGCTGACGCAGGGAGCCTAACTGATTGAATGCCCTCCCGCACGTGCTGCAGATGTAGGGCCGCTCTCCCGTGTGGAGGCGGAGGTGACGCTGGAGATGACATCTACGTGCGAAGGCCTTGTTGCAGTGCGTGCACCGGTGCGGCCGCTCACCCGAGTGAGTGAGGAGGTGCCTTCTGATGTCGTCCATGCGATCCGTCGAGTAGGAGCACTGGTGGCATCGGTGTCTCCGATCGGACTGCATGTGGGGGTGTCTCTTTCGGTGTCTTTCCAGAGCGGAGGGAACGGAGAAGAGAGCACCGCAGACGTCACACTCGAAACCTTCGATGTCCCCTGTAACGTTCGAATCGTATTAGTGTTGAGATAATTCATATTAATTAGCTGAAACTGAAACTTAGCTACCACAGACATTAATATTTGAAGTTTATTCAACAGAAAATTAAGTGTTTTTTTTTAAATTTTATTTTGAAACATACACTTTTGATTATTAACTATACTCATAATATGATAATGAAAACTGTTTTGTTAATCTAGTGTTTTAATAGAGGGACCTGCTTTCTAAAAGAATAGGCAATTACTCGACATAACCAATAAACTTCATTACTCTGGGAGTGTGTGTGGTGTACTGGTTTGAAATTGAAAGAAAAGAAAAATTCACGTTTTTATGGATTCAAATGTGATACTTCAAGCAATGTCTTCAAAAAATATTATGGCTTATTTTGGAATTATAATAAAAAGATCTGCATTCCGTAATTACATTTCGTTTAATGCACAAATAAATTTCAAAATCTGACAACAAAAACGCTAGCACTTCTCTAACATTTTAAGGATCACAAAAAGTGAAAAATTTTAATTTCCTTTCATCCAGTGTTGCGATAGTTAAACAATCTGAAATTAATTTTTGACATTTCGTTCAAACGTTTAAAATCGCACTTAAAAAATTAAAAGATTTTAGTATTCAGATTTAGTGTAAGAAGTAATATGCTTCTGAAAAAGTAGTACAAATGTTCATAGAATTTTAATAAAAATAGCTGCACTTAATACATTTAATGCATATATAATGTTCAAAATAAATTTAGACTCCAAACTAAACTCTCTCATACGCTATTTCTTAAGTCAGGAAATAGTGATTTAATATAAAACAGCGTACTTGAACAGGGTAGGTTCTTGTCTTCGGTGGTGTCTATGCCCATTTCGCTTGCGTACTCATTCCCGTACCACACTAAGAGTTCGGTGAAGGGCAGGACGGCTTTGTACGTTCTGTAGAAGATCTGCTTCCTGTATTGGAAGGCCACCAGGTTCTGCTGCTCTTCCCGACTGGCACAGTTCACGTACCGGAGCCAGTTGGAGTCGCCCTTGTCATCCCCCTCTATGTAGTGGTGGGCCCTTTGTTCCTTCCACACCTGCAATCACACGAAATGGTAATGGATGTATCACTATAGCGTTACGAGTTGAAAAGTGAAAGACAATGCATGAAATCCGTAACCAGTTCCAAATGAAATGACTTATTTCATGTTGAAAGAAAGGAATTCGAACGGGTCAAGCATGAGAACAGTGATTAAGTATGGAATGAGCTGATTTGCTGGCATTGGTCAAAGCATTGGGTTTGAAACTGAATTTTATTGAGGTAGAGGCAACCGGCAAACAATTTACAATCTTTCGAAAGATCACAGAAATCTCAAAAACGCTGAGAATGGATTCCCTGTAAAGTTCGAGTTGCTCCACAACAGAAGAAACGAAACCGTTTAAAGTTTGCAGAACCCCGTTGAATCGTCAACACAGCGTCCCCTGAATCAGCGACACCCCAGCTTTCAATGCCTGAGACCAGTCGATGAGTACTCTCTTGAACATTTATATAGGAAATAATTACGGACATAGTGATTTTATGAACACTGGAACTTGATTTGTGTGCATAGTTTAGATATCTGTGAGTATGTTATGTGTAACTGACCTGCCACGCGTAGCCGCTCTTCTGTACCTCCAGGGTGTTTCTGGTGACTCTTCCTTTGTAAGGTCCGAATACGAATCCGTGGGGTAGAGGTATTTCGGTCCACACCCCGAGACCGGCTTTGGGAATGGCTGATGTACTGATGGACAGGAAGACAGGTAACGTACCTGCGGCTTTCTCCGGGTCGCTCTTCGATGTCTGTTGGGAACAAATATGGTAGAATTTTAAATTACCAATATCATATATATATATATATATACCCGAATGTGTTTAATTCACTTTTCTTATCAAAGCAGTTGAATTAAACGTATCACTGAAGATAGTCTCTTAGCAAACTGATATCTGTCTTGTTTAAATTTGACCTTTTGATTTAAATAATGTGGACATAAGGTATAAGTTCTGACTGTAGAGGTTTTTGAGAAAACACGTATAGTATTCACAATTTGTAGGCAACGTTCCTATCTATAATTTCAGTGAACTTTTCAGTTTTTAGATTTCTTTCTACAAACTGTTTAGAAATGAATTCACAAAATCCCACATAAATTTGTTTTCATGTGACTTAGAGCTTACCTTTCTGTCGCGCACCCACAGCATTGGACCATGAACTGGACAAGCTCCTTTGTATTCACGATCACAGGGATCACAATCTACGAAAGGCATTTGTATCTTGATGAAAAATCAATTTAGTAAAAACAAATCAATTTTAATTAGAAAAAAATTAACTACAGTGAATAACTGTAATTAATAAACTGTTTTTAATGTAATGCTATTTTATTAACACACAGTTAAAAAAATATGAATAAAAGTGAATCGTAAGTGGATAGATATTTTTCTAAAGCATAGTAGTTTTTAATATTTTTCGAAAACTCAACTATCAAAAGTTAAGTAAACATTAAATTCCGTACATGACATTTAAAAAAATATTGATTTCCATATTATTGTAACAAGATCTTGACATCTTTTTTAAGCCCAGATTGATAAGCACTTTAATACTTCATTTCAAGGATAGATAAAATTCTGTCACTTACGTAGAAACTCATCTTCGCTAGAAATTTCATCTTCTTTGTAATTTTTCGTCTGCACATTTCTTTTCGGGTATCGAGGCTTATGGATAGCATCTGGTATCGAAGAATGAAATGTCTTAAATAGGCTAAACTCTAAATAATAAGATAGTTTTAAAATTTACAAAAATTGCACTTAATGTCATTGATATAACGAAATAGGTATTTACTTAATCCTTTATAGACAGTACGTATATCTTTCTGGTTTGTGTCATCCATTAATTTCTGATGAGAACAGTAACTGTCCAACTTTGATATATAGGACTCGGTTTCTTTTAATAGAAATTCAATGAAGTTTCTATCCTTCGTGTTCCACACCTTTCGTTCCTTTCGAGTTTGCTTCTTTGTATTAAAAACATGATAAAATAATTGAGAGTTAGAAACGGGACAGATTTTACTCTGAAGGAGTAGAACGGAACTATATAAAATTACAATAACTCTCATAATTATAGGGTATATCATTAACATATCTTAACAAAGAAATGCATTTTATTCTATATATATTGAGTAATATATTATATTGAATGACTGTCTTCAATTTCACACATACGCGCTGTGTATATTTATTTACAATGCCTTTAAATTTTAAACTAGATGATTTTAAATAATGTATCATTTATGTGTCAATGTTCAGTTATTAATGCGACTTAACATTCAAATTTAAGAAGGCATTCTGAGATAAAGAACATGAAAAATAAGCGTATACTTGTGCATATATACTTACTTGTTTGTCAGGAACTGAACATTGTACCAAACCAATAAATTCCTTTAATTCTGTACCTGAAATATGCCATATAGAATAAAAATTTAGAGAGTACAGTTTTCTTTTATAACATAATGTTTACTTAAAGTTAGGCATACCTAATTATAATAATTTACAACTTTGTAAAGCTAAATCTAGACATTTGAATATTATATTTGAGTGTGAATATTTATTAATACAGATTTAGTAATATATGGTTTTCGTTTCCCAGCTTGAAATTGCTCTGTACGATTTGAAATGTATGCAATTCCAAAATTAATTTAAAAGATTCCAAAATTCATTGATATATGAAACTCTGTTCTGAAAACGTAAATATAAACACATTTATTCTTTGATAGTCATGTATATAATATGTTACGCATAAATAGTATTCTTTTTTATTGTACATACATCCTAACGAATGAACACGAATTTAACCATCTTAAAGCATATTTCAAAAACTCGATTTGGTATGATAAACTTTACATTTTAAATCTGTTTTTATTGCTTAATTTTATAGTAAAATTATTGCTTCTTTATCAGATTTATTTATCATACTGTGAACTGAAATTTATAAGACATTTAACTCTTATAGTTTTTGTGCAAATCCTAAAATCACTTTTCAGGAAGGACGTTTAAAATTTATAAATAACTATTGAACATAATGTAAATGATTTATACGGAAAAAGGAAATACTTGTCCTAATTTAACAAAAAAGTGCATGTATTCGACCTACTTGAAGGCTAAAACGAACATGACAGAACTCAATATAGACTGAAAGTCCTACGATTCCTATAATAAATGGAATTCCCTAATCCTTATTCAATTTTTCTTTTCGTTTTCTGCCTTCAACGGTTGAAAACTTCCGAGTAAAATATAATCGAACTATTTTTTTATTTTCTGAAAAAAGAAACTATTAACATTCTAAATATAAAGGTATGATATTAATTTTTTAAAACAGGACTACACTTACTCAACATAATAAAATCGTATTATTACAGACAATACGCTAGTTTTACAAAATATATAGATAAACAAGTTGTATAGGAATAAAAAAGCATAATTTATCAAACTTTGCTAACTTTGAGGCATATTTTCTCTTGTCACCTTTGACCGATCGCTGTGTCCAAAATATTTGAAAGTGACATTCTTAAAAACTCGATCTAGGATTGAAGAAAACATACTTCGATATATTAATATGCTTTAGTAGAGATGCTAAACAAATAAACTATTAGTCCGTTTAGTGAAGTATTGGATATATAGTAAAAATACTTAATATAAAACATGCAAACAAAAATGTAATAATTAATCGAAAAATGTACAGATCTTACACAGTTTATAGCGCATCAATCGGAAATCTATATTACGAAAAAAAATTGAAATATTTGAGTCTGAAATAAATTTATTATTTAATAAAAAAATTATCAAATTGTTATTTACTGTAAACATTGCGAAACAGAAAAAATCAGTCAATCAGAGTTTAAACATGATTAGGTATTACACGTAAGCATTATTTTCAATAAATTATTCAGTTATTTTATGATACATTATACGCACCGTTTACGCTTTTATCTCGTTTATTTTGAGCGGAGTTTTTCTTCTTAGCTCTCAAAAACTGTGGAATATTCGGCTTGATTCCTGAGAACAAAAATTAATACAACTACAACATAAGATGTACAAAATGCGTTGGCATAACTCACATAACGAATATTGTTACATACTAACATACGTAGAAAAATATAAACTAAAAACAAATAAAATTAATAAAAACAACTTAGAACTCATTGTCAATGTTGATTTTTGTCGTAAAGAAAATGTTAAGTATTTAAAACCATTGGATCTAGTCGATATAAGAATGCTGAGTTTTCTTACCTATAGATTTCAAAACTTCATGATTCCTTTTCAAATTACAAAATATCTTTTTTTCATATTCGCTTAAATTCTTCCACATATTTTCATCACAGAAACTATCGGATTTCAGACTTAATATTTCATTCATTTTTCATGTCACTAATAATCTTAAACAGAGAATAAACTTCTCTCAAGCTATGAAGAGAAACTTATCGTCTGCTCTAGAATTCGTCATTTTGCCACTTTTCTAAATAAAACTTACTAATTATGTAACAAAATATTAGGTTGTTTCCTGATTGTTTTATCTTTTAATGGAATTAATTTTGTGCCCGGCTTTATAGGTTTAGAATTCGCACATTGTAGAATAAAATAAGATAAAGAAACCTCTTCCCTATTTCATGCTTGAGAATTATAGAAAGAATAATAAATAATATTTTTGACTGAAAATTAAAACTGATTTATTCGGCTAGTTCAATGAAAAGACGAATGAATTTCCAAACGATAGAAATACTATAATTTTGAATGCGATAAAATATGAAAATAAAGGAATTTTCTTTTTGAAATTGCTACAATGTGTTTTCTGAATTGAATGAAATGTTTTTCTGGTAACTTTCAAAGTATGTTTTGTATCGTCGTCTCAGCCATGCGACTCGATTGTAAAGTGGCAGTGTAAAACCTGACTGTTCCTTAAGTTTTGCATTCCTAGTAGATTAACAGTTGGAAATACAAGACTGAAGCTACTTCATGAGTGTTGGTAGACAACCCTAATCACTGTCGCCAAATCCTAGGGACCTAAATCCTTTTCTCCCTCGAAATATTAGTTGGATGGGGTAATGGGAGGGGTAAGTATTAAAGTATTGTAAATAAGTAACCAAATAATTTCTTTCACCAAATGTAGATACCAGGGCATCAAGTGCAAATAGTTCAATTCCCTAAACTTAATACTTTTACAGTAGGGGCCCGGAACACCAAACATGAGGGTAAATACGTTATATACGAGTAGAATATAGAGGTAATGTGGTGTACCCAAGAACAAGTATATTTCAGTATTGTCCTGTTTATTCCTATTTATAGCCAAATGTGCAAGGTGGCCAGACATTCATTAGATCGTTTGATTGTTCAGTGCGGTGACAGGGGTCAAGTTCAGAGACCCAAGAAACTTGCAGACCTTTATAGTTTTTTACCTGGGTTCAGTGCGTTTGTTTAAATGCTTTTTTAGAATTCATTTCAAATTTTTAACTTGTTATTTCAATTTTCTGTACAGAGTTGTCACAAATTGAATCACCTTAAAAACATCTGGAAGCAATTAAGTATACAATGACGAAATTGCTGGAACAATAGTGATAAAGTGAAATATACTCCTCACCTTATCTCAAACGGTAACGCGAAAAATGATAATGCAAATTTTTACATAAACCAGAAAACCGCATCATATGGAGCATTTGGAAGTTATAAGTTAGATTTTGTAACCAAATTCAGTGATTTAACATAAAGATGTCTACTGGTGCATTGAATAATTTGGCAGGTAAAAACTAGAAAGCAACTTTAATAAAAATTCAAAAAGCATAATATGCTGCCAAGTCTACAAGCGACTAACCTCAAATAAAGGAAGCGATTGTAGTTTTAAAAATTTTTTAGAACGTATTTCCTGTTTCATTTCAGAAGTTATCGAATGCGATTGAAACAGGTCACATTTTGAATTAATCACAAATACAACTATATTTTTTAGTTTCATTTTTTTTCCAAATTAAAATAATTTTACTGCGAATGAGTCTCCGCGAAAAGTTGGCTCTATTTGTAGCAATAATGTCCAGGAAATTAACCAAAAAAATGCAAAAGCAATGATAAATGAAATTTTGAGGTTATAGTTCTCAACCAGTGGTATTTGTTGCATTCTCAAACGATTGTGTACACCAAAACAAACCACACAAACCGTTAATTATATAAAAAACTGAATAAGCCTTAAATGAATTGGCTTAACAAGGAATCGAACTTCGATCTCCCTTCGATTTTTCTCCTCTTTCGTAAAGCAAGAAAGAGGGACTCAAAACGCTCAACTAAACAACTCAAGCAGCATTAAAACTGATATCACGTCTTAAAACAGTAACAGCAATACAACAAGAGGATAACTGGAGACATATTGCTTTTGAAGTCTTTTAGAAGTCCTGCAAAGCAAAAAGAAAGGAGCCAAGTCGACAACAATGACCCGAAATTCAATGGTCCGGGACTTCCGGACAAATGAGGTGTAAAAAAAGTCACAAAGGACTCTGGCCCAACAACATTATTTCAAAAGCAATTCTTTCCCGTGTGAGTCGTTAAGCAATGTGGCCGCTTAATTCTATCTCCAAGTTGGCAGGAAGGACTCGGAAGGGCAGAGTTTGGAACAAACTTTGATTTCCAATCAACGCCGGAATTCGCCATTTCTTCGCCCTATTTCCTTAAAGGGAAACTTAGTTCTTCTGTGATTCTTTCAAATTGGCATATTTATTTTATTTCCTTAACCATAAATAATTTGACGACAAGTTATATTTAGACCCAAGTTGTTGAATGGGAAACCGACTCCTGTTATGATTCTTCCAGATTGGTATCATTATTTTTATTTTAAAGAATATAAATACTTTGATAACAATTACCTACCATTTTTAAGGGAAAATGAGTTTTATTGCGATCTTTCCAGATTGGAGTATTTCTATTATTTCCTTAAGCATACGATTTGGTAACAAATAATATTTTGATCCACATCGTTTTAAGGTAAATTAAGTCTTGTTATGATTCTACCCAGATTGGCATGATTCTTTAGTTTCTTGAATATAAAGGCTTAAAGAAGAATGAAGAATTGATGAAAATATTCTATTTCATTAGAGGAAAAAAACTGAGTCGTATTGCGATTCTTAGCGATAGGGATATTTATTTTATTTTATTAAGGATAATGATTTGGTGACAAGTAATGTTTGGATCCATATCGTTTGAAGGGAAGTTGAATTTTATGATTCTACCAAATTTGAATAATTCTTTTATTTTCTTGAATGGGATAAAGTAATGCTTAAATTTCATTTCTTTAAAGAGAAATTGAATCCTCTTGCGATTAGTCCAGACAGGCATTATTTTCTTTATTTAAGCATAAATGATTTAGTAACAAGTAATGTTTGGATCAAAACTGCTTAAAGGGAAACTAGGTATTGTTATGATTCTACTACACACAGATTGACATAATTATATTATTTTCTTGAATATAACACTTTGAGAACAATTGTCCATTTTTAAAAGGGTAGTTCAATTAACATCGCACTGGAGCAACACAACGGGCTATTGTTGACGTTCCGGGATCAATCCTGAAGGGAAAGATTCCAAGATAACACCTCGTAATTTTTAACCACGGTCTGATGAAGAAGTCCATTTTTAAAGGAAACTGAGTTTTCATGTGATTCTTCCACATCGGCATATTTATTTTATTTCCTTAAGCATAAATGATTTAGTGACAAATTATGTTTCGATCCAAATTTTTGAAAAGGGAAACTAAGTCTAGTTATGATTTTACCAGATTGGCACGAACCTTCTCTTTTCTTGAATATAAATACTGGTAACCGAGTAATGTTAAAATACCATTTCTTTGCAGAGAAACTGAGTCGTATCGTGATTCTCCGAACGACAAAATTATCTAAATTTCTTAAGTATAAAAGATTTTTAACCAAGTAAAGTTTAGATAAATTTCTGAAAGCGAAGCTTTAGATTTACTGTGATTATTCAATATTTCCATAATGCCGTTATTTGCTTTAGCGTAAATAATTTAGTAATAAGCAACGATTTGATCCAATTTCCTAAAAGGAACTACGTCCTCAATGTGATTCTTCATATTGCTATACTTTTTCATGTTTTAACATAAAGCGACTTGAACACAATATTTTATGATCCAATTTTTATTTATAACTGTCTATTAATAATTCTCAGAAAGGAATAATTCTTTTTGGGTCTTTAATATAAATGACTGGAGGAGGAAATACGTGGATCCAACTTTTTAAGGAAAGCTAAGACTTATACTGATTTTGCAATTAGTAGAACTATTTGCACTTCCTGTAGCATAAATGATCTTTATCAAATGATGTTACGAGCCACTTCTTTCAATAAGGCACTAAACCTAAAGTGATATTTCTAGATTTGTGTAGTTCTTTTATTCGCTTTAGAGTAAACAATCCTGTAGAGGTTTTTACAAATTACCATAATCCTTTTATTTACTTTAGCCAATCATAAAAGCTTGGGTAAAATTTAATGTTTGGATTTTGTTAATGAAATGTTTTTGAAACTTAAAACGGAATAACAAAAATTAATTAAACGTAAAATAAAAAATAATTACTCTCTTGTATAGCATTTTAAAATTTACTTAACATAACGCATTGATGTTTGTAGTTATCTCTTGATAGTTAACGCAAATGGAGAAGCAATCTCATAAAGCGTATTCATTTTGATAAGGTGCGGAATTCACAAAAAAATCAGTATTAAATTCCATTTTTCATAAAAGCAGGGCCTTTTAAGAATTAATTTGGGAAATAAAGCGTAAATAATGTTCACTAAGGCAAAAGCAATATCAAAAGTAATAGTTATACATAATTCTATCTTAAAAACTTCCGTTAAGACATGTGAATTCATTAAGAACGAAGAAAAATACACAAAGAAGTTGAAGGCACAAAAATAAATAGAAACAGAGCCCTTTGTTGATAATTAAAAACAAAGTAATTAATAAACGCCTCGAAATTTCAGAACAAGAAAGTCATTATTTTAAAGGAAAATGAGCAAGTTCCTTGGAGTTTTGAATGCTACCATCGAATCGATATAGAAAATTCTTGAAGATATAATTAGGCAAGACTGTTGCTAAAGCTACTTTCCTATATTTTTATTACAAATTACGCTTTTAAGAGCGAATTTCAATTAAGGAGATCGTAAATGCTTTTAAAGGGAAAATAATTTCAGTGATGATAAAAAATACAATTTTTATTTCTTCGATGTGGTACAAGGGATTTTGGATACTTCATTAAATTTCCCGATCCTTAATATAAATCCTACAACTTTAGAACGAGTGTAAACAGAGCTTTGAACATCGTATTGGAAGGCTTATGCACAGTTTTCTGATTTCCATGCTGCTATTCCTAAATAATCTGGGTGATAAAAATATCTTATTCTTTCTTAATGCGGTAATTTAATTATAGAAAAGAAAGGACAAATGGAATCTTTCCAAATCATTCTATTTTAAGGTAGGTAATTAATTATGGTCGCACTGAAGAAACACAAGGGCGTATTGTTGACTGTCCTGGATCAATCCTAAAGGGAAAGATCGGAGAACATCACCTCGCAATTTTTAATCATTGTCACATAACGAGAACAACACATGAGCTGGCACTCCACTCTCCAAACTTTCACACCCAGCCAACGTGAGGACATTTGAAGCCATGACAATTTAACGTGCACCAGCCCCCCTTTGTATACGACGGTCTTTGGTTGGATTCGAATTCGCAACTCTTCCGTTGCTAGTCCACTACTCTTCCAACTGGACTACCGCGGCACCTCTATTTACAGGAAATGTGTAATACAACATTTCGAAATAATTGTATTCTAAGAAAAGGAGCAATAGAATCTTTCTAAGGGATTCTATTTTAAGATACAGGGTGTTATCAAAATAATGGAAACACACTGGATTTATAAGGAATCCTTTACTAATATGGCGTAGGACCGCCTTTGGCATGTAATACAGCTTGGATTCGCCTGGGAATCGAATCATACAAGTGCTGAATAGTGTTTAGAGGAATATTATACCATTCTTCATGGAGATATTGTAAAAGTTCCGGGAGAGATGCCGGTGGAGGATATCGATTCCGGATTGAACGCTCTAAAATAGACCATAACGGTTCGATTATATTGAGGTCGGGGGACTGTGCTGGCCAAGGTAGATGTCTCAGTTCATCCTCGTGTTCATCAAACCATGATTGGACCAGTCCCGCTGCATGAATAGGAGCATTATCATCCTGGAAAATTCCATCTCCTGCAGGAAACAAAGTTTGCATCATAGGATGGACCTGGTCGCTAAAACTTCTCCCCAGTGATCCTTCCTTTCAGGGTTACGATTGGGCAAGCAGAAAACCACGACATGGCTCCCATACCATAACAGATCCACCTCCATGCTTGACAGTTGGAAGGAGACAATCACGATCATACGCTTGTGCAGGTGTCCTAAAAACGTGCACCCGTCCTGTTGTGGGGAAAAGTGTGAAAGATGATTCGTCTGACATATAACTGTCTTCCACTTATCAATCGACCAGGTTTTGTGGTTGTGGCACCACTGTAGACGACGTTTGGCATTAACATCTGTGACAAGTGGCTTGGGAATTGCTACTCTGCCGTAAATGTTCTGTTTATGAAGGTGCCTCCTAACTTTAATTATTGACACTGGAGAATCCAGATGCTGATTGAACTCTGCGGTCACTTTGGCTGCAGTTGTTTTCTTTTTAGACATTACAATCCGCTTCAATACCCGTCGGTCTCTTTCACTCAGCTTCTCCTTCCGTCCACTATTTTGGTTTGTCGAGCTTGTCTTGCCGCGCTGTCATGACTTTAGACACCGTACCTCTAGAAACGCCTAAAAGCTGGGATGTTTCGGTCACAGTTACTCCAACTAGTCGGGCTCCTACAATATGGCCTCTTTGAAAGTCTGTGAGGTCTGACATTTTACGCTTTTGACAAAAATCCACGACGTATACAACTTCACTAAAGCTACCTCATACTACCATGATATATAGTACTTTTTATATTAAAAAAAAACTGGTAGGTAGCATTATATTTTAATGCTTACGAAGCGCATTCTTAAATGTCACTTTTATTCACAGGTGTTTCCATTATTTTGATAACCACCTGTAGGTAGGTAAGTAGTTGAACTAACACCACACTGAAACAACACAACGTTCTGTTGGTAACGGTCTCGATCCGAGGACACCATTTAATTTTCAAAGTCATATGATGCGGTCAATACCAGAGCTGACACCCCAATCTCCAAACTTCAGCACCACAACTTGAGGACAGTTGAGGGCACGACAGATTTAACGTTCACCAGCCCCATACGCACGACAGATTTAACGTTCACCAGCCCCGTACGCACGACAGTCTGTTTGGATCGAGTTTCAAATTCGCAACCCTCTGGTTGCTAAGGCACTATGCTTCCATTCGGGATACCGCGCTCCTTTGTTCCAAGGAAAGAATCAATAAAATCTTTTCAATGAATTCTATTCTACAAAGTATATTAATTAATATCACACTGGAGCAACATAACGGGCTATTGGCGAAGGTCCGAGATCAGACCCGAAGTGAGAAATCCGAGGACAACGCCATGTAATTTTAAACTACGGTCGGATGTCGAGTCCACACCTGAGCTGGTATCCCACTCTCCAAACTTCCACACCACGCCAACGTGACGACTTTGAGACTAAAGCAGATTTAACCTACACATGCCTCCCTTGAGCACGACAGCCTCTGGTTGGATTCGACCTTTCCTACAAAATGGGCCAATAGCATCGTTCCAAATAAAGATTCTTAGGAAGTTCTTAGGAATGCATGGATTCTTTCAACTTAAAAAAAAATTCCATTGGTCCTTCCTTAGAAAAGTTATTTACTGTGTTGTGAGGTAAAACATGCAACACACATAATGAATAAATAACCACTTCTATCGGTTGAAAGAACCACAGGAAAGATTCTATCGGACATCAAGGTCAAAGCTGGTTAGACATCATGCAGGGAAGACTGAGAAAGGAGATAACCTTGTGAGTTTCAGAAGTTATGCATCCGGTTATTTAGGCCTGGTTTTGCAGTCTGGAAAAACAAAATCTGTAATCCTATAGTTGTCTTTCGTTATATTCCTTTATAGTATTTTCAATTAAAACATTATATCAATTAATTTAACCCTTTCAGGGGCGGTGGCAAGTCTTGTGTTCCAAATGCTTAAGGATAAACCAATGAAATGGTTAAGGCTTGGAATAAAAATTTTCTAGCCATATAAGGCTGCTAACGTATAAAAATTATTTCATTAAGTATTATGATGTTTAGTTTGGTAGGGTTTTATAGCGCAAGGGGCCGAGCTGCGTCCAACACAAAACAGACAACTTCAAGTAATGGACTTACACACATAAGACAAGCTTTATTGAAACAAAAGAAAATAACCTCAGAGTAGCTGAATCGAACACATAAGGTATGTTTTACTGATGCTGAAGGAGAAAAACATCACAGAGGGGGTACAGGAATCGAATCTGCGCCACCTACAACTCACATGGCTCAGTGAGTTGTAGGTGGCGCAGAGTGGGCAAACCCACTAAGCCACGGTGGCTCCTCAGATGTATATTAATGTCCTAAATGGACAGTGAGACATAAGAGGGCTTTGTTATGTGCAAAATACATTCATATAAAGGTGTTAGATCTTCACCTATAATTTTTTTCATTATATCACCCTTGGTAGGGCTTAACACACGAATAGAAAACAGGTAACATTCTGATCATATACTATCCACTTTCGAAACTATAGAGTATAGCTATACAGGGTGTCAGGTTGTTCCGCAATTTATCTTTTTACCATTTGGAGATAGGTAGGCAATGTAAATTGCAAAAGTACACCAAATAAGGTAAGTAATTAAGATATGTGAATAAAATTATCACGTGATAACAATTGAAGCGGATTCAGTTTTTAATTTATATACGACCCCTCTAGATAAAAATCCGATAGCAAAAAAGTTCCTGCATCCCTATCGTTAGTAAAAAACTACATTTCTATAGGTTGAATAGTATCGGAGATACAAGAGGTTCCAATTTAAGGGGGCCGTATCTGAAGTTAGAACGGAAATTGACCCATGGCCAAAAATGAAGAGCTAAGTTCTGCATTGCTGCAGATGGAAAACACTTTGAACATGCGTAAATTTCCTTTTATTTTTATTTAAACCATTTTTTCTACAATATTTTTATTAATGATTACATGGTCTAGTATTATTCATTGCGATTTTCATCTGCAGTTGCAATACTACATTACTTTGCACAATGTTGCACTTTCTGACCGAAAAAAAAATGCTTTTTAGCATTGTGTATACGGTCCTTAATCTGACTGCTTGAACAGCTGTGCAGAAGCGGTATAAGTCAACTTTTTTGCGTCATTATGCCTCCGTTACTGTTCAACCTACAGGAATTCAGTTTTCTGCTAACGATAGGGATGCAGTAAGGAACATTTCGGCTATCTCGGATTTTTATCTAAAGGGGTTGTATACAAATTAAAAACCATATCCGCTTAAATGTTATCAAGTGATAATTTTATTCACATATCTTAATTACTTACCTTATTTGGTGCACTTTTGCAATTTACATTGCCTACCTATCTCCAAAAGGTAAAAAGATAAATTGCTGAACAACCTTTTTGGGACACCCTGTATAGTATTTCAGAATGATTTGACACAAAATTTTCGTGTTTCGTTTGAATGTAATGATGCTTATACTATTAATGTAACCATGACACTTCAATCAAAGGAGTATCTACGCATGCCCTGAAGAATAAAGCCCACCAGAAGTCAAGGTTTCTAGAAAGGGAATAGGTTTGCTCCAATAACGCGAAACTAGTTCTGAGCGGAGAAATGATCGTGACGTTTCCCACACAACTCAAC
Source organism: Meta bourneti (assembly GCA_933210815.1). Classification (NCBI taxonomy): domain Eukaryota; kingdom Metazoa; phylum Arthropoda; class Arachnida; order Araneae; family Tetragnathidae; genus Meta; species Meta bourneti. The sequence continues at coordinate 85,613,274 of OW119926.1, forward strand.
CGGATTTCGCCTTGAATTAGTAAACTCGCAGAAAACGAATCCGACCCCACAAAACGACGATTTTTCTTTTATTCAATAGCTGATAATATGAATCATTTACACAAATAGCCTCATTAATGAAAGGAATACCATTTTTAAGAAAAACGCTACTGAAAAGTGTTAAAAACAGAAATCTCCAAGACCATTAACCACTCCCCCTGCTGTTTCATTGGCTTTGTAGATTGGACTCTGGGCCCCGTTTCTTGGTTTTACTAGATATCTATCCTCAAGGGATTTGTTAGTGAAAGGGGATCGTAGATCATTCAATAGTGCAAATTGGGAAAACTTTGTCTTCTTTTTTCACTTAAACATTTCTATTGCGGGGTTCACTTTTTCTTGGGTGGAAGGTAATTTTGTCCGCTTGTTTGGAGTAGAAGAAATAAAACTCAATTTCCAAACATGAAAAAAAAAAACCTACTGATTGCTTAAATTTAATCTTGTATCGATACTTCCATCCAACACTTTGGTACCTAATTCATCCTACAATAAAAGTGATTTCAGATTTTTTTCTTCAAAATAAACGAACCACATTTTGAAAATAATGAGCATAAATGCCAGCATACTTTTAAAAAATTAAATCATTCAAAATAACTTCATGATTATTTCTAATCTATAGTAGTCATTTAGCAAGTTAGTTTACCGGTAGAGGCATCACAAACATCAATAAATGACGTATTATAGTATAGATTAACTAAACTTACCGGGAGTGGAGATTTCAAGCAAACGCACTGAATCTTTAAGCTCAATGTGGAATAAAATCTCAAAAACAACTTATAGCTCAAGCTCTGGAAAAATTGCGCAATTCTTCGAGTTTGTGTAGCCAAGAACTAAACTAGTGTCGGCGAATGAAGGATCGCAGCCGCATCGGAATAATCCCTTATCCACGCACGTCTTGGCCCTGGGTTCGAAACAGTGTTGAAAAAGAGGCATGAACACTGGAATATAATTATTTCAGGCAAAATGGAGGCAGCTTTCAAATAAATTCTTTGACGGTAAAAAAGATAGTCCTAATGCTAATATATTCTGCGTAGTGTTTTCACTTTCTCACGATCTTTAATAGAATGCACGATAACTACGATGCACCTTACTTTTCTCACATCTGACTGTCCACGCCAACGTGAGGACATTTGAGACCAAGACAGATTTAACGTGCACCATCCCCACGTACAAGGTCTTTGATTGGATCGAATTTCGAACTCGCAACCTTCTGGCTGCTAATGCACTGCTCTTCCAATCGGGCTACAACGGCCCTTGGAGAGAAAATAAAATATTTCTAGCCCGTTCAAATTACTTTGCGGTCAAACTGACCGCTTCCTTAATTCTGTTAACGTGCAAAAAGTGTTAACTGTTGTTCCATGATAAAATTTCCTTTTGATTTGAAAATTAAGAATCATTGTAATATAGAATGTTTTGACGAGATTACGTTATTCAAATTGCTATCAAGTTTGTTTTTCGTAAAATACTTTCCACTAGACTACATTAGGTGTTCTGTGAAAATCGACAAATCCTTTCATACTTAAAGCTAATTGCAGAATATTTCAATCAGGTCTAAGGTGCTCTTCCTGCGGTTTGGTTGCTCTAGATTTAGTTTTTCATAAAAACTTTAGTTTGGCTCCCCGGTACTCACGCACTTTTCGAACAATAATTTCCAATTTTATATAATTGTGCCTTATATTCCACAAGGAATCTGCATGTGATGAGCAAAGGTTAACTACCGAAGACCCTGATTTTTAAAAGAATGAATCATCTACGCAACCAATAGTTACAGATCGGTTATTTTTAAATAAAATAGGATACACTTAATTGAGTGTTAATCGCGTTCAATGAATTGAATACATACTCAAATATGTGTAAACGCATCTTTGCTACGCTAATTAAAAGCAAGAACTTTCCCCGATCACTGCAAATCCCTTGATAGATGTCTGGTAAAACTGCGAAATGAGGCCCAGGGAGTCCAATCCACAAAACCAATGAAACAGAAGGGGGAGTGGTTAATAGTTATGGAATTTCTGTTTTTCACACTTTTCAGCAGCGTTTATCCCCAAAATGGTATTCATTTCATTAAAGAGGCTCCTTGTGTAAATGCTTCATATTATCAGTTATTGAATAAAAGAAAAATCGTCGTTTTGTGCAGTCGGATTCGTCTTCTGCGAGTTTAATAATTCAAGGCGAAATCCGGTTGAGTTCTGTGGGACGTCAGTACGTCACGATACTACGTAAAATGCGTCACACTAACTTGCTTTTCGACCAGAAGTGTCTCATTCCTTTCTTTAATCCGGGGCATCGGTAGTCCATTTGAAAGAGCAACAGATTAGCAACTGGCGGGTTACAAGTTTGAAACTCGGTCTAGCCAAAAACCGTCGTGTACACGGGGGTTGGTACACGTTGAATCTGTTGAGGCCTCTAATTTACTCACGTTGCAGTGGTGTGGAAATTAAAAAAAAGGCAACGATTTTCAAAAACGCGGCCTTATCACCTATGCGCAGCAGTTGTGGATATCATCCTTTGACAACAATGCTCGTTTTGATGCATCCAACTGCCCTTTAAAGTTTGACTAAATAATTTCGAATTACCTATAACGACTTTATCTCTACGGCATACATATTTCACATTCTATTGAGGTGCTTCATTCGACGGAAATGAACTATAGTATAATGAATTTTGCGTTGAGTATGCTACAATGACTATTAAGAATTCCAAAGTTAAGAGTCCCAGAATGAGTAGATTCCATTGGGAAATAGGACAAATTCGGAAGTTGCATGAAAAACAGTCATCAAAATGGGATAAGTCATTTCCATTTCAAAGCTGAGTAATTGGTTGGGTCTTATGGCGAAAGGGACATATTTGGTCAAAATGGGCTCAACACAAGGCAGACAACTTCAAGAAATGGACATTAATCTGAAGTTTTCCGATGAAAAAACAAAACAATAAGAACACAAAGAGCAGTATAAACGTCTTTGAAATGAAGTGGCGTCACTGCACTGCGTACAATAAGACAGAAGTTGTAACCACGGAAAGAAATAAAGAGAGGAGGTCCTCTAGTAGTCTGTATGACCACCTCAAAGACTTATGGAGACTTTCAATTACGTTTGATACTTAGAATGAGGTTACGATTGAGTTTTCGTTATAAGCCGAACCTATTCCGGTGTCAGCTCCTCTGATGTCACAATTCCAAAATTTGAATGAACCATCTTTCTTCTGTATATCCTCGGTAATATAAATCGCCACTATTTAGTTCGCTCTATAATGAATTGTAAACATAACACCAGCTAAATCAAGACAGCCATAAATTCTCAAAGTAGCTAGCCTTCGATAGTTATTTAAAAACCTTCTTTGGTGTCCACGATGCTGACACATAATGGTTACAGCATATATCTCGCTTATTTTGCAAAAGCTGTTTATTCTTTCAAAACACAGGATGATAAATTTTTGAGGTCGTAGACATATTTGTGCCGAACGCTTTATCATGTACAGTTGCAGTTTTTTAAGTAATTTGATTGAAGGTAATCAGTTTAGCTTTATTTTACAAGATGGATTATTAAATAGGAGAAAATTTGTATGTGCAGGAGACAGATGAGTTGGTTGTTTTGCGGTTTTATGGTGCAACGGACATATTTGGCCAAGCTGTGCCAAACACAAGACAGACAACTACAGTAAAAAATGTAATGAAAGGGGTGCAAAGATGAAAGCAAGAAAAGGTCACTTGGGTATCTCTGGTGTGTGACACCCCTTTTTTACAAGAAAGTGAATTCCATGGAAAAGAAAATATCTCTAAAGTACCTCAGGTCAGTAAAGCTCGTACACACCTAAAGATGGGTCGTGTACGGGAGATGAGATCGTTTTTAAGTAATCTGGTAAATAAAATCACCAAAAAACAAATTTTGAGATTTTTATTCTTAATTAATAAGTTTTCAAGCTTTAAAATTGTGTATTACTTTTCTTTCTAGCTGTATGGTAATAGTATTTTGAAAAATGTTTTCAAGATGTAAGCATTTCCTTATGAAGCCTTTTAGCTGCTGATTTCTCAAGAGACTTTATCACACTATGCGCCTTTTCAAAAAATGGTTGGTGTGTCGAGGACACAAACAGTAGTTTTGACCTTAATATTCATGCCTCATATTGGATTGTGGAATGAAGGTAGTTTGAACAATTCTTCATTATGTGTGAATATTCAGCAATTAATAGTTTGAACGACAAAATTAGGGCATGATATTAATAGTTGCTGTACAATACTGATTGTAGCGTAGTTAGGAAACTTTCAAATGGCACCACTTACAATCCTCAGTTGATGCAATCCAAAGTTACACTGATCCAATACTTGCCTAGCATCATAGAATTTCGACATATTGCGGACCCCTCCTTACACAGTGCGCCTACGCACTCAGTCCAAAGGTCATGTAAGGTAAGGATATTCTTTGACTACACGATGCTATATTTATCTACTGGATACTTCTAGTTCTGAAATCACAAGACAAAACAGTTAAAATGCTTAATTGTAACACTAGACTTTTCATGCATGCCCCAGTACTATTCTGAATTTAAAGTTGTCAAAAAACTATCAAGAGCTCATCGCTTAGAACTTTTTGATGCCAAATCTACCATAATAAAAGGTCCTCTACATTTGATATTTTGTGATCATTTCTTTCTCTACAGATATACATCCAGCATGCTAAGGTTCATTGCTTTCGAACACATCTTAAGGGTATTTGAATACTTTGGGCCGAGTGTTCCTGGAACTAATGCCTCGTATCATGTTTCTTTAAGTTGTTCTCAAATTAATTTTTAGTACTGCAGATATGCTGTAATTCAAGAACTGCATGGTCCAGCATAAAAAAAGCTTTTGAGCAGGATTTTAGTCCTCACTCTCTAGATCTGTACTATTTGAGTGATATTTGGAAGTCTTTTTAATGAGTACTAGCAAAATTAACCGATATTCCTCAGGTTGAAATGGTTAACTCTAGGTTGAAAAAGCTACCAGAATAATCACTTTCTCATTTGTAGAAAATTACAAACATCGCTTAAGTGTATGGAAAATAATTTGTAACATATTTTCGATATTTTTATAATTTACACAACCTACCTAAGACGCTACAAAATGGATCATGTTTTTCAAATGCCTTCAAGAAATATTGCCCAGTAACAGTTTGTTACACTTTATTTGAGGAAATACAGCATGTTTAACAGTATGAATGCTTATATAAATTAACATCAAGCAAGGATTTCTTGAAACACGCTAAAACGTTTACATAAATTAAAGGGAAAACTGAACATCAGAGTGAAATTAGTTATTATAGATGGTACACTTGGAATGAATGACAATTCTAAAAAGTTTTTCGAAATTAAATATAACTTTTTACACAATATAATTCCACCATTTTATAGCAATCTTTTTTGAACATTTTTTTTTCGGGATTTATAGAGAAATGTAAGGATCTTTCGGATTTATATACTGGTACTGAAAATTTTAATGTGTGTGTGTGTTTAAATCTCTAATAAAAATAAAATACGAAATTCAAAATGAAAAATCAATGCGTTTAGAAATTTTAAGTTTAAAAATTATATGAAGTAGACTGAGACATTTTTAGAAACAAAGTAGTAGTCTATTTACAAATTTATCTGGCTGTAGTGCAGGTTAAGCATACCTCCATATCTGCTCTTTGGGTTATTGTACTAGGTTAGATGATGGGGCAGCAATAGATTGAATTGAAGAGTTCGTGATTTATGTATCCCAAGTACTGATCATTTAAATTGTACAAATGTATATCTTTGAATTTTGCGAATGGATTGCGCATTGCTGTACAAAAACTTTTGCTAGATAATAAACATCGGCCCTCATTTAGATATTTAATATAATAGAAGTCGCTTTTAGGAATATTTGAAAACTCGATTCTTAATCATTCCACTTGTATGTATAGTCTGAATCTTAGTTTGGATACTGACTATTCATAAATTCTGAATATATAAAAATATCTATCTGAAAAATGTGGAAATTATGTGTTGAATTATTTACAATAGCAATAAACAGATTGAAATATATATGTCTAGTATTAATTTATTTGTTGAAATGTCACATTAAAATCATACGTAAAATATTACTATTAACAAAATATTCGCATTTGCTGAAGTAGTATATATTAAACTGTTGGGTTTTATCGATTGAAGACAGAGTTTTTATACATTAAAAATAAATTTTATTACGTAGCCAAGTCTTATGGTTTAAAAACATACAAGTCTGATCAGATCTTTTTCTAATAATATATCAGATATTTTTCTAATAATACTTTTAAATTTATTTAACAATAAAGGCTTTGTTAAAAACTCAGCCAAATTATTTTCCGATGAAATATAATTTACGTTAAATAGTTCATCTTTTATTAATTTACGAATAAATTTGTACTTAATATCAATATGTTTAGTTTTCTGATTTTCCTGACTATTTTTTGAAAAATAGATAGCAGATTGATTATCACAATATACTTGGGGTCTTATGTAATCACACAAACTTAATTCATTTATAATTCTACTAAACCAAATAACTTCTTTAGTGCAATCGGTTAGTGCAATAAATTCAGATTCCATTGAGCTAAGAGCTATGCACTTTTGTTTAGAAGATTTCCATGATATTGGGATGTTACCAAAATAAATTAAATAGCCACTGCTTGAATGTCTGTTTGTGAGACCACATCCCCAATTTGCATCAGAAAAAGCAATCAAATTTGAACTTTCTACATTGGAAAGATTAATTTTAAAATCCTTTGTAAGAAAAACATAGTTCATAATATCAACAACGTAAGACCAGTGTTTGTAAGTATAACCATTACAAAACTGAGACATTATATTAACGGCAAATGCAATATCTGGTCTGGATCTATCTGACAAAAACGATAAACATCCTATTAAGGAACGATAGGGAAATTTCCTCATTAAATCATTTTCAATTATTTCTTCCTCTTTAACCTTATCAGGTAAGTTACAACCAATTTTAAAAGGTAAATTCACAAAACTTTTAGGAAGATCTTTGAATTTTGACATTAATTTTTCAATGTAGGTAATTTGATGTAAATAAATCGAATTTTCAATTTCTTGAAAGTTTACGCCTAACAAATATTTAGTTTTACCTAGGACTGTAAGATCCAATTTTTTGTCCAATAATTCGATTACGTCATTTATCAAATGTTCTCTTTTTGAAAACAAAACCATATCATCTACATAAACAATTAAAATTACATCTTTAAATTTGTAGACACAATTACACCAATTTAACTGAGAAAATCCTAATTTAGTTAAAATACCGTCTAATTCCAAATTCCATTCTCTACCACTTTGATGCAGACCATATATAGCCTTTTCCAATAGACATACTTTGTTTTCGGATCCTTTCAGCACAAATCCTTTTGGCTGTTTCATGTATATAGTATCCTTAAGGTGTCCATATAAATATGCACTTTTCACGTCAACTTGACAGTGATACCAACCCAACATAGAAATCAATAGTACAAACAATAATCTAACAATAGAAAAATTCACAACTGGTGAAAAAATATCTTTAAAATCAATGCCGGGTTTTTGCTTAAAACCTTGAGCAACAAGACGAGCTTTATACCTTTTAGGTATATTGTTTTCGTCCATTTTTATGCTGTACACCCACTTACTTCCAATTATGGTTGTATTTGGGGGTGTGTCCACTAATTTCCATACTTGCCTATCCTTCATTATCTGAATTTCTTCATTCATGGCAGTATTCCATTTAATTTTATCCTTACTTGTTTGCGTTTCTTCATAACTTTTGGGGATTTCGACATTGTAACACTGATCATACATGTCGTACAGCTGTTGGTCTAAAAAATTAGATTCATCACTAGAAGTAGATGGCACATTAGAAATATCCACATTAGGATGTTCAGTCTCTGGCTTAAAATTGAAATTTACAGGATCAAACCTAATCTTATTTTTAGTACAGTACTTTTTAATATCATTTAAAGATCTCATTCTCAAATTTTCAGGAGAATAATAGTATACATCTATCCTATTGCTTTTATTTCTAGGTTTTTCGATTCTACGCCAATTTGAAATGTTAAGACATTTTAAGTTCTCAGTTTTATCTAAATCTTTAGAATCTAAAACTTGAGTTTCACTTTCCGATTTTACTTTTATATTTTCATTTGATTGAAAAATAGGAATATCAGAATTAAGATCAAAAGAAACGTACTCAAAGTTTTTACCAAATAGTACATCAACAGCTTTCTTACTTTCGTCGATATGAACATGGACTGTTTCAACTATTCTCTTCTCGTTTGGTACATATATTCTGTAACCTTTAGTTTTCAAACCATATCCTGTCAAAATACCAAGTTTTGCTCTGGGTTGTAATTTATTTCTCTGTATTTTAGGAATATGAACATATGCCAAAGAGCCAAAAATTCTAAAATGTTTTACTGATGGTTTGAAACCAGTCCATATTTCGTTAGGAGATATACCCTCAGTTAATTTGTGTTCGCATCTATTTTTAGTGTGAATAAATGCTAAAAGTGCTTCTGACCAAAATTGTGGTTGTAAACCACTGTCTTGAAGCATAGCTCTGACACAATCCATGGCTGTTCTATTGAACCTTTCTGCAATGCCATTTTGTTCAGGGGTATAAGTTGAAGTTCTTTCGATTTTTATTCCTAGATCATTTAAAAACTTTTTAAATTCTTTGTGACAAAATTCTAAACCATTGTCAGTTCGGACACATTTTAACTTAACATTTAGCTGTCTTTCAGCTTTAACCAAGTATTTTTTAAAGTAATCAAAAACTTCATTCTTATTTCGAATAATATAAATAGTTACTTTTCGTGAAAAATCATCAATAATAGATAAAAAGTATTTGTTTCCACCTAGAGAGTTAACTGGAGCAGGACCCCACAAATCCATATGGATCCTTTCCAAAACATTTTTAGTTTTCCTTTCGTACATATAGTTTCTTTTTAAGGATATTCTAGTGGATTTAGCAATAGCACAAATCTTACAATTTTTATCTATATTTTTACAATTAAGTTTTTCAATTCCTTTTACACAATTAATTTTACTCATATTTTCAATTAAGGGCATGTTAACATGACAAAACCTACGGTGGGCTTTTTCTAGATCTAAACCAGTTACATATGTATAATTTTTAATCTTGGGATAACCTTTCAAGATATACAATTTTCCAATTCTGGGAACAGTAAACAAATATTTATTATAACTATTATAAATAATCATTTTGTTATTTCCCCATTTAATTTGGTTTCCCACAAGGTCAATACGAGCACCACTAATTAAATTTTTTCTCATATTAGGCGAGTATAACACATCTTTTAAAGTTATATCATAATTTCTGTTTCTATCTAAAACTGTAAATTGAATATCACCCATACCTAATACTTCCGAGGTGCTGTCCTTGTCTCCGACTAGGATCTTCTGTGATGGTAGTTTTCTGAATGTCGTAAACATATCACGTTCTTTACAGAAGTGGGCAGTTGCAACAGAATCAATGAGAAATTCCCTCGGTCTTTCATTTGGAAAATTTGAAACTGCATAGGCACGTTGAAGATCAGTTTTTGGATTGTCCTCCATATAAAATAATTCAACACCAGGTTTCTGCCGATTGCATTTCTTGAAGCACTTCGATTCGTAATGTCCCGACTTTTTGCAGTAGTTGCAGAATGGTCGCGGCCCCATACGACAAACTGTCGACTTTCTTGGGCTTGAAGGAATTAATTCAGGGTCCAGTACGCATCTGCTGTGATCAGGAGTAGACGCCCGTGTCTCCTTGTATCTAGATGACTTGTTTCTTGTAGCATAAGCATCGGCCATGATACTTAATTTTGTGTCTTCGTCCTTCCGCTTCAGGTCGATCTGGCTGGATTCTGTTATTAAATGTTTAGACAAATTGTCTAGCGTGAACTCGTTGTCATCTATCCTGTATAGCAGTTGTACCAGATTATCGTATTCGTGAGGCAAATGTCTTATTAGTTGAAAGCAAACTAAGAGGTCTGGGATTTCGAATCCACCTTCTTTTATCTGTAACAGCTTCTCATGCACTCGTTTGCAGAAGAGTCCAATGGATTCGTGCTCCGGCTGGTAGCGGATTGAAAAGAACTCGTCCACAAGGCCTGCCAATCGTGCTCTAGATGCTGGTTCAAAGTTGGTCTTTAATATATCCCAGGCTTCCTTACCGTCCTCAGTAGATGAAATTAAGACTTGATATTTTCTGTCTATGCCCTGGTAGATAGTTGTATATGTCCTCTGCTTCCTATAACGATAGTCTCTTTTTTCTTGTTCTGGAGCATCTTCCAATAATAGAGGTTCCGTTTTAGTGATAAATTCCCAGCAGTTCCGGTCAATTAGCAATACCTTCATGTCCGTCTTCCACGTGGCATAGTTGAAATCCGATAACTTCGGGAAGGAAAACATGGACATTTCTTGAATACCCATCATACTGGATACCGGTAGTGGCAGAATTCAGGTTCAGCTTAAGGTCTGAGGCCCATAACCAATTGTTGGGTTTTATCGATTGAAGACAGAGTTTTTATACATTAAAAATAAATTTTATTACGTAGCCAAGTCTTATGGTTTAAAAACATACAACAAGTCTGATCAGATCATGATCCCCAATCTTTCTTCACTTTTATACATTCAAAGATTTACATTCTTCAAATTTATGTGCCCCACACGGCACTATAATTGGAGGTTTGAGACCGATTCCAACATAAATACTAATTGTATTTGAAGAGGTTAAAAAGTTTAAAAATTTTGTGTTTTCTTTATAAGTTTTTTGTGCTTCTATACAGCCATTTTGTTTTATTTCAGTCGTGATGAGTAATAATTTACGTAGCAAATATGCTGTGTTGGAGAACGTGGGTCTCGAATTTGAAATTTGTAGTTAATGTCTGATAAAACAGAAAATTGTCTTACTGTTTACTACATTTTTCTTACTTCTTCATAAAATCCTCTTAATAAAATATTTAACTTACTATTTTAAGCACATTAAAATATAGAAAAGAAAATATAGTGAATGTTAGAAAGGAACCTTATATCTAAATCAGAGCGAAATATTACCGCTTATTCTCAAACTTGTTTGAGTTAGATGCATCACACCCTATGATTCTATTGTTCCATAGCTGTTATTTTAAATATTATTTATCTCTATAAATTAAAATTAAGGCATGCTGTTTTCTGTTAATAACTGCAGATCACATGAGTAAGAGCTCCTGTAGTCACAGTGCGGGCATCTGCTGCATGTGAACACACTCGTGCACCTTGCGTTCTTCTCTCCGTGTGAAGTCTTTTCAGCAGGTGGGGCACCTGTGGTGTCTCACTCCCGCGTGCATCCTCTCGTGCCGATACAGGTGGCCTGACTGATTGAATGCCAACCCGCACGTGCTGCAAATGTAGGGCCGCTCTCCTGTGTGGATGAGGAGGTGACGCTGGAGATTACTTCTAAGGGTGAAGGCCTTCTGGCAGTGCTTGCACTGGTGTGGCCGCTCACTCGAGTGAGTGAGGAGGTGCCTTGTGATGTCGGACATGTTATCGGTGGAGTAGGAGCACTGGCGGCATTGGTGCCTCCAATAGGACTGCATGTGGGGGTGTGCACTTCGGTGTCCTTCCAGAGCAGAGGGATCGGAGAAGAGAGCACCGCAGATGTCACACTTGAAACCTTCGATGTCCCCTGTAACGTTCAAATCGTATTAGTGTTGAGATGATTCATATTAATTAGCAGCAACTGAAACTTAGCTATCACAAACACGAATGTTTGAAGTTTATTCAACAGAAAATTAAGAGCGTTTTTTTTATTTTATTTTCAAATACACACTATTAATTATACTCATAATATAATAATGAAAAAACAGTCTTGTTAATCTAGTGACTTTATAGAGGGATCAGCATTCTGAAAGAATAGAGAATTACTCAACATAACCAATAAACTTCACGACTCTGGGCGCGTTTGTGGTTTACTGGCTTGAAATTGAAAGAAAAATTCACGTTTTTATGGATTAAAATGTGATATTTCAAGCAAGGCCTTCAAAAATATTATGGCTTATTTTGGAATCATAATAGAAAGATCTGCATTTCATAATTACAATTTGTTTAATGCACAAATAAATTTAAAAATCTGAAAACAAAAAAGCTAGCACTTCTCTAACATTTTAAGGATCATTAAAATAAAAATTTTAATTTCCTATCATCCAGTGTTGCAATAGCTAAACAATCTGAAGATAATTATTGACATACACTGCTGGCCACCCAAATTGCAACACCAAGAAAGACAAGAGATGTCACAACAAAATTTATTTTGTAGATAACATGTTGACCAAGTATCAAATGATTAAATTTATAGACTTCTGTGAAGTGTGGTTCCTGCCAAAATCAGTAGCCAGAGTAGCCGCCATTGTTGGAGATCACCGCTGCCACACGCCTCGGCATTGATTCAAAGAGACTTTGGATGTGTTCTTGGGGTACAGCAGACCAAGCAGCTTCCACACGCTGCCAAAGTTGATCTGGTGTGGCAGCTGGGGATGTATTCTGGGTCAATCGTTGAGCAACCATGGACCACATGTTTTCTATCGGCGAAAGATCCGGAGAGCGAGCTGGCCAGGGAAGCAATTCAATCTGGCGATTGATGAAGAACCCTTGGACAATGCGTGCCACGTGTGGTCGCGCATTATCCTGTTGAAATATGGCTGTGGGCAAGCCCTGAAGGTAAGGAAGGACAACTGGCTCCAACACCTCGGAGATGTAGCGCTGACTGTTTAAAGTACCGGCAATGCGTTCTAGAGGAGTGCGAGAGTGATATCCAATACCGCCCCATACCATAATACCCGGTGCAGGACCAGTGTGGCGGTGCATAACGCAGCTGTTCAGCATCCTCTCTCCACGGGTGTCTCCAGACTCGAATCCGACCATCGTGGTGTTGCAGACAGAAGCGTGACTCGTCAGTAAAGACAATTTCATTCCATTCTGCCGTCCACATCCTTCTTTCATCGCACCATTGGCAGCGGAAACGTCTGTGGTTCTGCGTCAAGGGTAGACGAAGCAATGGACGTCTTGCGGACAGACCACTCTGCTGTAAACGGCGTCGAATGGTACGCGCAGACACTGGATGATGCGGTACAGACTGAATGTGCTGTGCTATGGTTCGTGATGTGGCTGAGCGATCCGTCACTGCCATACGCACAATATGCCTGTCATCACGTGAAGTGGTGCACTGAAGTGGATGCGATCGAACACGTCGGTCCGTCGTACCCTCCTGCATCCAACGATCACATATCCGCATTACAGTTGTTTGGTTTCGTCCAACACGACTACCGATTTCCCTGAAAGATAATCCACAATCTCGGTAGGCCACTATCCTTCCTCTGTCGAACTCGGATACTTGATCAAAAGATGATCGCTGTTTTCTACGAGGCATAATTGATCGTTTTTTTGAAAAAACCACAAGAAAAACACAATTGCCGTACTTGAAATCGTCGAAATCTCCAAGCCTTAGATAGCGCTTTGAAGTGGCACCACAGGCGCGCGGGATGTGCGTCTGCGCTGAAATTGTAATCATTTGCATATCTCACCTCCGCTAATGCATGTTGTAAATTTCATATTATTTGCATGCTTCCTTCAGGGTGTTGCATTTACGGTGGCCAGCAGTGTATTTGGTACAAACGCTTAAAAACACAAAAAATTCAAAGATTTTAGTATTAACATTTAATATAGGAAACAAGATGCTTCTGAAAAATATTACACTAGTTCCTAGCAATTTAATATAAATAGCTGCACTTTATACATTATATGCATATTTAGGCTCCAAACTAAACTTTCTTGTATGCTATTTGATAAGTCAGGATATAATGATTTAATAGGAAAACTGCATACTATTGTGATGTTTTTGATCACAACAAATGCCCCTGCCTTTTCCAAAAATATTGAAATTGTTTTATATGCAAAAATATACCGAGATGAATAAGGTTCCATGCAGAAAAGCACAACAGCAACACTGCAGTATAGCACTAAAACCAAAGAACCATGTAAATCAGAGTACAGCTTGAGGAGGTGGGCGAGTACAACACGTCTGTACCTGGCAACCACTAAAACAGATTTGAGAGTTCAAAGTACAATCAATCATGTTGCAAAAAATATTCTTGTACGCCATGTAGAAACGAAGTATTTAGTGAACAGTATAGTAAGTTTACCTATTGTTAAACATAGAAGTTGCGTTCATACAAAAAACCCATATATTAAAATCAAATACATACATAAAAAGACAATCCGTCCAGCCAATAAATATTATACAAAATTGAGTGTGTACCTGTAAACAAAGGTAAGTGTATAAACATGTAAACAAAAACATCTGTGTATCCAATGTAATCAATAGCCTGTGTAAAAGTATATGAACAAAGACATGTTTGCAATGTAAACAAGAGCACATGAAGGATTATATAAATAGATATGTGCATAATATACAAAAACGTGTAGTAGGTAAACACAAACAAATCTGGAATGTAAACAAAAGCATGTGTGCAATGCAAACAATAAGATAGGGCATTCACACACATATAAAGCACTTCAGAAAATTTTCAGGAATTCACTCCTGATATCTATATGTAGTCATGACTTTAGGGAGACAAATGTTAGGTCACCCTGCTTAAAATGTTCTTGTAATGTCCAACTCCAGGCAAAAGAAATGCAGTTTCTCCCTTACGCCAACCTTAAATTAAAACAAAAATTCTCCTCAACCTACATTCCAATCGTATCAATTCCACACTACTTTATAATCAATTCAAAACATTAAAAACATAACTCCAAAATGTTTGCAACCATCAGTCAGTCCTTGTGAAGAAAGCAAAAATTACATAACCAAATAAATGCTAGCCAATTTGCTTTCACCCAAAAATGCAAAAACTTAAAAGTACAGTATCTACTACTGTTTTTCCCGATTGTTCGGAATTTCAAAGAAGTTTTATCTTGTGGCCCACCCTACCGTTTGCTCTTGTTCGTAGGTTGTACGTGTGTGGCCTTGGCGCTGCTGCAGGATTTCCCTGGTTCGGCTGCGTCGCGTTCCCTGGGTTTGTGTTTTGTTGGGCAGCATTCCCATTCCTCGTTGAGTTCCCGTGTGGTTGCAGATAAACCCAACCTGTTATACCCTTCGACACTCCAGTGTCTTCTGTCGTACAGCCTTTGGGTTCCGTTGGGATTTGATTACCAATCGCATCCGGATGCTGAGCGTTGAAATTTGTCTTTACCTGGAACTAAGCCATGAGGTAATCGTGGGGTGGCTTTCGTTAGCCTTTCAATATTTACCCTTTGCTTGCGGTTGGGGAAGTTTTTGTCTGCTATCTCAAATACCACCTCAGAAATTTTCTTTGTGACCACAAAATTGCCTCTAGTTGGCTTGTTGAACTTCCTCGTCAACCCAGGTTTTATGTTAGGGAAGTACAGGTATACTTCATCTCCCACTTTGACTCCTTTTCTTTTGCAATCTTGTTCCTATACCGCTCTTGTGATTCCGTTTTTTGAACCAAATTCTCCCTCACCTCATTATAGGCATTGTGCAGTCTTGTAAGTAATGAGGTCGAAAAGTCGCCTGTGTTTTTCTATATGAAAAAGGTGGTTCCGCCTCAAACATCTGGTAGGGCAAATTCAGCTCTTTCCCATACATGAGAAATGTGGGTATGTGTTTTGTAGCAAAGTGCCATGTTGATCTGTATGCTAAAAGGGCATATTCTAATTTAGTTTCCCAATCGTTGATTATCGTTAACTAGATGACTTAGGGCATTCCCTTGGGGTGGTATGCTGTGGGACTCACATTTTTTATTCCTAGGGATGCATAAACACTTTGCATGGCCTGATTTACAAAGTTCATTCCTTTGTCGGTAAGAATCGTGAAGGGGCAACCAAATCTCGAAATGAAATCGTGTAGTGTTTGCGCTTTTAGTCTGTTGTACCGGATAAGCTTCACACCATCTGGTGAAATGGTCAATGTAAGTGACTATGAACCTGTTGCCATTCTCCGTTACAAGGAGAGATCCCACAATATCAATGGCAAGTTTGTAGAAAGGACCCTCCGGAATTGAAGGGTATTATAGAGGACTAATATTTTTGGTTTGTGTGTACGTTGTTCCATACAGCTTCAGTACGATTTTATCCAGTTAACTATGTGTCTGTACATCCCCGGCTAATAATAAAACGTTTGACTTTGAAAAGAGTTTTCCCTCACTCCTTGGTGACAAACAGAAGGAGAATCGTGAAATTGTGTCAACATGTCATGTATCATGGATTTTGGGAGGACAATCCTAGTGCATTCATTTTTTCGTTGAAAAAAAATCAATTTGCTTACATTTTAAAATTCCGCCTTGCATAAAAAAATCTTAAGTTTTGTAAGTTAAACCGGTTTATTTTTGTTTAAGTTTTTGATAATTGTTTTACATTTTTCATTCAATTTTTGTTTGTGTGAAATTCCTTCTAAAATTGTTATCAAAGGTTAAAATCTCGCTGTTTTCGGGTTCAAGGGTGAACACTTGTCTAATTTCCGTTTCATCACTAGGACTATCTGTGGTATCCGGCGATGCATGAGCAGTGTCATGGTCAAGTCGTCGTGAAAGAAAATCTGCAATCCTGTTGCACTTACTACTTAAGTAATTAACTTCATAATTGAATTCTGATAGGGCGAGAGCCCAATGTGCACTTCTACCCGTAGAATCTTTTAAATCCATGGTGTTAAAGCTGCATGATCAGTATAGACTAATTTTTCCCCATAGAGGTAGGGTCTAAAGTAACCAACTACAAAGAGGCACCTGGGTGGCCTTTGTTGTGTATGCACCTTGAGGTCTTCTCTCCGTATGAAGTCTTTACTGCAGGTGGGATATTCCTGAATGCATCCTCTCATGCCGATGCAGGTGGCCTATTTGACTGAATGCCCTCCCGCACGTGCTGCAGATGTAGGGCCGCTCTCCTGTGTGGATGCGGAGGTGACGCTGGAGATAACATTCAAAGGCGAAGGCCTTGTGGCAGTGATTGCACTGGTGCTGTTGCTCACCCGAGTGAGTGAGGAGGTGCCTTGTGATGTTGGACATGTTATCAGTGGAATAGGAGCACTGTTGGCATTGATGCCTCCGATCAGACTGCATGTGGGGGTGTGCACTTCGGTGTCTTTCCAGAGCAGAGGGATCGGAGAAGAGAGCACCGCAGAAGTCACACTCGAAACCCTCGACATCCCCTGTAACATTCGAATCGTATTAGTGTTGAGATGATTCATATTAATTAACAGCAACTGAAACTTAGCTATCACAGACACGAATGTTTGAAGTTTATTAAACAGAGAATTAAGTGTTTTTTAAATTTTATTTTCAAACATACACTTTTGATCAATTATACTCATAATATGATAATGAAAACAATCTTTTTAATCTAATGACTTTATAGAGCGACCTGCATTCTGAAAGAGAATTACTCAACATAACCAATAAACTTCATGACTCTGGGCGTGTTTATGGTTTACTGGTTTGAAATTGAAAGAAAAATTCACGTTTTTATGGATTCAAATGTGATATTTCCAGCAAGGCCTTCAAAAATATTATGGCTTATTTTGGAATCATAATAGAAAGATCTGCATTTCATAATTACAATTCGTTTAATGCACAAATAAATTTAAAAATCTGAAAACAAAAACGTTAGCACTTCTAACATTTTAAGGATCACTAAAAGTAAAAATTTTAATCTCTTTTCATCCAGTTTTGCAATAGCTAAACAATCTGAAGATAATTGTTGACATATTTGGTACAAACACTTAAAAACACAAAAAATTTTAGTATTAACATTTAATATTGGAAACAAGACACTTCTGAAAAATATTACACCAGTTCCTAGAAATTTAACAAAAATAGCTACACATTATACATTATATGCATATTTAGGCTCGAAACTAAACTTTCTCGTACACTATTTGACAAGTCAGGAAATAGTGATTTAACAGGAACACTGCGTACTATTGTGATGTTCTTCTTAAAACCTTTTGGTTGATAGTGTTTTCCTCGACTACTTATTTAAACACAATGCGAAGTGAGCAATAACCCGTAAAATAGATTCTTACTGAATGCAAGGTGTGACAGTGCTGTGCTTAAACTAGTGAACAGGCATTGCTATTATTGCAAGGAAACAACATGACAAATGAGATCAAACCCTTTTATTTTTAAACATATTTAAATTGCATGTCCAAAAATCAAAGATATCGCAATCACGTAAAAAGGACAAATTCTGGGTTCACAACACCTAAGAAAAGGACATCATCTAGACTAAAAATTTGAAGGATCAAGCATAATACCACATATCAGAAATATAGTTACACTTCCACATTTCAGTGTGTCAGATGGACTTCCCATCCGAGACGATTGTGTCAAGAATACAGAGGGGAGCATGACCTAACCAATACGTAAGAAATATACAACAGAAATTAGCTTATCTGTTTCAGCCTGGTGGATGGAATTTGATTTCCTGAGTTCAGTGTGAGGCGGTGCTGAGTCAACTATCAGTCGGTCATCCGGAGTTCCCACATCAGCGTGGATCTGGAGAAGAGCTGTATTAAATCAGTCAGGTATATCGTTTTTTCTGATCAAAGGTCGGCAGACAGAGCGTGTCCTCCTTCCATACGTCCCGAGCTGCAAGTCAACATCAGTATCCCTTGAATTCTATTGGCGAAAGGAGTTGACAAGTACCAAGAGAGGGCGGAGAAGACCGAGTCAGGCCTTTACCAAACTATTTATAATCACCGAGTTCAAAGGTTGAGTTGCCCTGTCCTTTCTTCTCCATGGGCATAAAAAATACAAACTGACCCAAACAGAATTCCACACAGGTCTCTCGCACTGGGCGAGCCACCTCAAATTCTCCGCGTCATGCCGCTGCGAGCCTTGATTGGTCGGAAACCTATTGGAAGCTTCCAGTGGATATCATGTCATAGGTGATGCTCGGGTTCACTGGGTTCCAGCGGGTCTTAGGGGTCGTGCACCAATTGCTCGAAATAAAAACAAGGCAGGATTTCCATTAATTGTCTCGGAGGAAAATCCGTCATGGACTTACACAATATGTTGGATGGACAGCCTTCAATTACCTGTTACATAAAATGGGCTCAGAACTAATTCTCTTGATTATAAACAAATGCCCCATCTTTACCAAAAAAAATTGCAAATTTTTTATATGCAAAAATATACCAAGAGAAGAATAAGGTTCCGTAGAAAAAAGCACCACCGAAGTATTGCACTATAAGCAAAGAACCATGTAAATCAGAGAACAGCTTGAAGAGGTAAGCAGGTAACACGTCAGTACCCGACAACCCCTAAAACAGATTTGAGAGTTCAAAGTATAATCAGAACAGATGTAGTAGACCCCCAATCCATTTGGTGACTTTATTTCCTCACCAACCCTCAATTTCGATTTATGTGGTTTTTGGGAACCCCCTACTTATTTCCACTCCATTCCAGCAACCCTACAGCGTCCCAAAGCTATGTATATATAGACAGCATACCATAACCATTTTCATTTCGTTCACCAGTATCTATTGCAGTACGACGTGATTAGGATCCAGGGAATTTTTTCTATAATGGTTTGCTTTGAAATTTAGTTTTCCATTTTACAAAAAAAATCGAAAGGGGGCGACTGAAGGTTCAGTTCATGACTGGCAGCCCCTTTTCAGAAACCTTCATTTACAGTGAAATCTGTTTATAAGATTAGAATAAATTTATTCAACTTATGTACAGTTTTTGTAATACATCAGTTATTTCTGATGTTATATTGATATTTTTGAGGTTAAAATAATGTCGCCAAGTAACGTTAGGGTTGGCGACGAAAAAAAGTCACCAAATGGATTGGGGGGTCTATACTACATCTGTTCTGTATAATCAATCATGTAGCAAAAAAATATTGTTGTACACCATGTAGAAGCCAAGAGTTTAATGGACAGTACTACTTTATCTATTGTTAAACATAAAAGTTGAGTTCATACAAAAACCCATATTTTAAAATCAAATATATGCGTAACAAGACCATCCGTCCAGCCAATAAATATTATACAAAATTGAGTGTGTACCTGTAAACAAAGGTAAATGTATAAACATGTAAAAAAAACCATCTGTGTATCCAATGTAAACAATAGCCTATGTAAAAGTATATGAACAAAAACATGTGTGCAATGTAAACAAGAGCACATGAAGGATTACATAGATATGTGTGCATAATATACAAAAACGTGCAATAGGTAAACACAAACAAGTGTGGAATATAAACGATAAGATAGGGAATTCGCACACATAAAGTACTTCCAAAAAAATTTCAGGAATTCACTCACGATATCCGTATCTAGTCATGACTTTGTGCAGACAAATGTTAGACATTACAAGAACATTTTAAACACAGTAACCTAACTCCAGGCAAAAGAAATGTAGTTTCTCCCTTACTCAACCTTAAATTAAAACAAAAATTCTCATCAATCTACATTCCAATTATACAAATTCCACACTACTTTATATTCAATTCAAAACATTAAAAACTTATAACTCCCAGGGTGTAAAAGTACCTGCTACTCTGCAGGTTGTCAATTAATTGCTTCAGTAATTAAGGGTAAAGGATACGAGTCCGCAATTAGTTTCTTGTCCAATTCTCGAAAATCTACCACGAACCTGAATTCTCCATTGGGTTTCTTAACAAGTAACACAGGGGATGCATAGGGAGATGCCGAGGGTTCGAAAATGTCTGCCTCAAGGAGGATATTGAGCCAGCTGTCCATTTCATCCCTTATGTTGTAAGGAACTCTATGTTTCTCTTTTGACAGGCTGAATCTGTCAGGTTTATCCGATGTAAAAGGGTGTCACACCCAGGTAAGTCCTGCACAGATACAGCAAAAACTGCCTTGTATTTGTCCAATAGAGCCTCTATCTTTTATCTGTGTTTGTCAAATGGCTTAAATCAAAAGTTCTATTCCACTCCAAGTCTGCTTCTTCGCACCTACCAAAATTTGGGTCTTGAGCAAAAAAAAAATTGAGGTCCAGCCATGGGATGGTATGAAGAAATTAAGGGGTGGCATTCAACAAGTTTAGTTAACTTATTTAAGTGGTAGCTGGTTTCCTGGGGTTCACTATTAAAATGGGAATTTGGTCGGGTTTATTATGACATACTGAAATTTGTTTATCTCCACTTTTCCAATCTGGCTCAGCTAAAAAATCATCACTATTGATTTGACCTTTGACCCAAGCATAAGCAATTTTTTGTGAAAGGGGTGGAATTATTGACTTACTCATAGCATATGCATAGACTGGAACTCCATTATTCGTTGTTTCGGGTTGCTCCCGTTGCTTCTCTGGCTTGTTAAACCTCATTACCTTCTTGTCAATCACGAGGCAATTATCAGCAAAATTCAATTGCCATTTGTATTGTTGCAAAAACAGTTTCCCCAGATTTAATGTAAATGTTCCCGACATGTTGTGTGGCATAATAAAGTACTTAATGTTAAAACTATCTCCACCTATTCTTGTGTTTATATAAACACTGATAATTTCGAAATCGTTGCCATCTATTGTGTTGACCCTCACGCAACATGGCATCCTTATAACATGTTTGTGTTGTAATAATGTGGAGTCAATCAAATTCAGACCTGCTCCCGAGTCAAGGAGTGTTTTCTGTGGTTCATCAAAAACATGTGTCATAATAATCGGAAGTGAATCATGAGAATTTTGGCAAGCAAATATCTCCTACACCAAGGATGAGGACTCTTCCAACAGTTATACAGTGAGTTGTTGGCCCAAACTTAGTTTAAATTACTGTCTAGGTGAAAGGGAGGTCCAGGATACCTGTGGTGGGGCAAACTGAGTTTATAAAGTGAGGAGATACCCGATTCTGGTTTCTGTATTGTTGATATCTGGGCCTCCTTTTTTTTCCTCTTATTAGCCTCCTCTTAACTCTGCAACTCAACTGATAGGTCCCTGACTTGGTTCGATAGACTCAATAATTTTACACATTTTTTGTTGCCCTGATGGTTGAGTAGGGACAGCAAAGACCTGTGCATCTTCAGGAAAGTGGCCGTGGTCAGTCCCTGTATGGGTTGCCTCCGCTTTGCATGCTAGCCATTCACGCTCCTCTTAGAGCCACCACCTTGACTTGCTTTATTGTTTATGGGTAGTCGGTATAACCCCTCCTAATTTCCGGACAGATTCGGTAACAGCATGCTTCGCAGCATACCCGTCCTCCCCAGTACAAAATGCTTTGTACAACAGTGCATCAGCCCTTGCCATAAATACTGCCACTGGCAGAGGGTAGCTGTCGAAATGAGAAAAACTCATGTACTGTTAATGATAAATTAGCCTTGTATGCATATCTAGTATTTATCAGGGCCTGCTCAAAGGATGGAAAGTCAGTGATTACATGTTTCAGCTCTCTACATACGGCCTTGGCCTCCCCTTTTAATCTCAGTTTCGTAGCAATGAATAGATCCCTGGTGGACCACCCGATTCCTTGCATTCGCTTAAAAATTCCCTAATACTTCCCGAGAAGCTCCCATCAGCGAACTGTGGCAGTAGTTGGATTCTGTCAGCAGTCGGTTACAAAATTACTAACCTCACGTCCAGACGCCATAACCTCACCATTCTGCAGGACGCTGGTTGTGGTAATTTAACTGCTCATGCATAGGTCCTGCCATGAGGGGAGGGTACAGCTGCAGTCTCCGCCGCGTGGAGTGGCAACGACTTTTGGCACAGTTTTAAGCGACTACTGCCTGCTGATGGTAACCCGAATTTTTCTCTGGTTAGGGTCCTCGTGTTTTATGGCAACCTTGTCAGAGTCCAGAAGTGTCGATTCTTCTTTTTTCTAGATTGTTCTTTTTTTCCCGATTTCCGACATGGTCAAGTGCTCTTGCATAGATTGTTCTTTTCAGTTTGGACACGGATTTGGATTATCCCTACGGTTTCTACAAATCCACGTGTATGCATCGCTAACTGAATTCCTAACAGAAAACATCATTTTCCCGTTGCATTAAGCTCTTTATCGCGACACAACTCGCAACACAAAAAAAAACGATTACCAACTCCCTCAGTCCCGAAAGTTTGTTTACCACCAGAAAAAGTAAACTTTAAGTTGCGAGAAAAATTCTCTTGAAACTGATCGACTACACTAAAAATAGAAGGCATCTTAAGAAATAAGGTATACTAGAAATAAGATAACTAATAAAACATAGACAGGAAAAATACAACCTGATGCTACTGCTCGAACGTTAAATTTTTTTTGCATATTTGTGTATATCTAATCCAGTTTTGAAATGTTTCACTAGTCAAGATGTGATTTCCGTTAAAAAAATATTTTTTGTATGTTTAATCCAGATTTGCAGTGTTTTACTATTCAAAATGTTGTTTCATCAAGATTTATATATTTAATCCATATGTATGCAGTATATATTCAATTTTGGAAGATTTCCGTGGCGACATAAAAAGTGCGCCAAAAACCGCGCCAAAAAAAACCGCGTTGCCACTCCGCGCGGCGGAGACTGCAGCTGTACCGGTGGACTTCCCGTCCGAGATGATTGTGTCAAGAATAAAGAGGGGAGCATGACCTAACCAATACGCAAGAAATATACAACAGAAATTAGCTTATCTGTTTCAGCCCTGTGGATGGAATAGGATATTCAGAGTTCAGGGTGAGGCGTTGCCGAGTGAACTATCAGTCGGTCATCGGGAGTTTCCACATCAGTGTGGATCTGGAGAGGCGCTGTATTCAAATCAGTCAGGCATATCGTTTTTTTCTGATCCGAACTACATCAAAGGTCGGCAGGCAGAGCGTGTCCTTCCAATCGTCCCGAGCTCCATGTCAACATCAGTATCCCTTGAATTCTATAGGCGAAAGGAGTTGAAGACAAATACCAAGAGAGGGTCGAGAAGACCGAATCAGACCTTTACCAAACTATTTATAACCACCGAGTTCAAAGGTTGAGTTGCCCCTGTCCTTTCTTCTCCATGGGCGTAAAAAATACAAACTGACCCGAACAGAATTCCACACAGGTCCCTCGCACTGGGCGAGCCACCTCAAATTCTCCGCGTCATGCCGCTGCGAGCCGTGATTGGTCCGAAACCTATATGCAGTTTCCAGGGTATATGATGTCACAGGTGACGCTCGGGTTCACTGGGTTCCAGCGGGTCTTAGGGATCGTGCACCAATTGCTTGAAATAAAAACAAGGCGGGATTTCACATTAATCGTCTCGGAGGAAAAATCCGTCCAAGATTTACACAAAATGTTGGGTATTTGGGTATTTCAATTAACGTCACACTGGAGCAACACAATGGGCTATTACAAAATGTTGGACGGACAGCCTTCAATTACCTATCACATGAAATGGGCTCAGAACTTAATTCCCTTGATCACAACAGTACTTGAACAGGGTAGATTCTTGTCTTCGGTGGTGTCTATGCCCATTTCGATTGCGTACTCATTCCCGTACCACACTAAGAGTTCGGTGAAGGGCAGGACGGCTTTGTCAATCCTGTAGAACAGTGGTACGCAAACCGGGGGTCGCTTGAAAATTTTTGTGGGTCGCCAAATTCAAAGAAATTTATTTGACAATAAAAAAATATAATGTTTTTCTTCAACAAGTGGGCCGCGGTGGCCCGGTTGGAAGAGTAACGAACTAGCAACCGAAGGGTTGCGAGTTCGAATCCAGCCAAACACCGTCGTGTACAAAGGGGGCTGGTGCACGTTAAATCTGTCGTGGCCTCAAATGTCCTCACGTTGGCGTGGTGTGGAAGTTTGGAGAGTGGGGTGCCAGCTCAGGTGTTGCCTCGTCATCTGACCGTGGTTCAAAATTACGTGGTGTTGTCCTCGGATCTTTCCCTTTGGGATTGATCCCGGACCGTCACCAATAGCCCATTGTGTTGCTCCAGTGTGACGTTAATTGAAATACCCCCCCCCCCCTCTTCAACAAGTATCTGGTACCAGTAAAATAGTGAAATGAGATAATATTATTTATAAAAAAAGAACTATTTTACGAAAACAATTGTCTGTATTAGTATATAGTACCTATACTTCGGCAACCGGCAGGCGAACAGACATAGTGATAAAAGATAATTGTTAATTTGAGATGCCCTTTACCTGCTCTCCGGTGGGATTCATATGCAACTTGGATCAGTCTGACGTTTAGCAGTGGCCATCTTTACTACAGCTTTTTCAATCTAGGTGTGCATCCCTGCTATTTAGTCTTTATATTGTGATCACAGCTAGGACCGTGCAGTTCTTTCCGTCTGTGCCTCAGTAGTTCGGTTTGCTGCTTCTTACGTTCATTCAAATGCATTCTGTAATTCTGTTTATATACTGCTTTTGCTAATTTTAAGTAAAATTTGCAATCGGGTATGTACATAACATATTTTTTAAGTATAGGACATTTCAGTAGCGTGCTCGGAGGGCAATAATGTTTATAAAACTGTTATTTTTAAATATTTTGTATTATTTTTTTCGTTTTTGATTTTTTCGAAAATCAATTATCCTCAACTGATATTTCGATGGAAACGCTACCAGGGTAATTACTATTTTAAAACGTGTTAAGGGAACAGTTAGTTCTGTTGTTTTTGGATTACAGATGGCGGCACACTAAACAAAGCCTGCTTTTGCAGTTTAAGTGTGAGTACAAATTTAAGATCATAGTAAGATGAATTTTGAAAAATAAATGCTAATTGTAATTTCTAAATATATGTTTTCCCATCTTTGGAGTAAGTAATGTTTGACATAATTATATTAAATCACTATAATTAATTTTGTACTTGTTTTATGATTAACTGTAACCACTGTGTACAACATATGTAGATGTGCGCTCGACTGGCAACACCAGTTGAGATATTTACTTGCCTCGATTACCATGTGTAAATTTTAACTTGAATGTTATATTTTTTTATTTTAAGTACCGAGCATATGCAATTGGTATGAGATGTTTCTCTTATAATTAAGTTTTATTTTCTTTAATTCTCGTCTGAATAGGCTACAAATAAACATGATTTATACAGAGTTATACCCGACTTTATTTTCTCCCCACGTGGTAGCCTCACGTGATTGAACAAACGCAAAGAAATGAAATATTGTATATTTATAATTTGGTTTTAGTTTTAATACCCTCATGATGTATAAATGGCTAAAAATAGGTACCCAACGTCCAGAAAATGAAAAGAATTACATTATAAATGAGAATGATGGACCAACATCCAATGAACTTACAAAAACTGTGAATGAATGCAATAGCACTGTTTCTACATCAAAAAATATCGAACGAAATGTGCTATCTATAAAAAATTGAGAAAATATCAAGACGAGTTTATTAAATATGGATTTACATATTGCGTTGTTAATGGGAAAGAACATCCGTTGTGTGTTAATTGCAGGGATAAATTAGCAAATGAAAGTATGAAACCTGCTAAATTAAAAAGACATTTGGAAATCAAACATAAAGAATTAGCAAATAAGTCTGAAACATTTTTTAAAAAACGAGCTGAAAGTATGAACAATCAAAATGTAGTTTTGAAAAAATACACAACAATTCCTGAGAAGGCTTTACGGGCATCTTTAGAAGTTTCATATTTAATAGGGAAAAATTTTTGAAACCACATACAATTGGAGAATCACTCATTCTTCCTTCAGCAATTAAAATGGCATCAATTATGCATGGAGAAAAATATGGTAACGATTTAAAAACGATACCATTATCAAGAGATACCGTTTCTCGCCGAATTTCCGCCATATCACGTAATATAGAATCAGTTCTGTTAAATCGATTACAAAACTCTCCTGTATTTGCTCTACAACTTGACGAAACTACTGACATTTCTAAACTGTCTCAACTAATTGTTTATGTGAGATACGTTTATGAAGAAGACATATCAGAAGATTTTTTTATGTTGTAAAAAATTGGAAGGAGAAACAAATGGAGAGAAAATATTTGAAATTATTAATAGATATTTTGAAACAAATGACCTTACCTGGACACACTGTGTCGCGGTTTGCACTGATGGTGCTGCAGCATTAACAGGTAGTAATAAAGGACTAAGAGGGTTAATAAAGAAAATTGCTCCCCATATAGTATTCAATCATTGCATGATACGTAGACAAGCTCTTGTTGCAAAGGACATTGATGAAGAATTATACAAGATATTACAGGATGTTGTTATAGTAATTAATTACATTAAAAGCAACAGCGCCCTAAACAGTCGCCTCTTTTCAATACTCTGTAATGAGATGGGTTTTGTGCATGAAACATTATTACTACATACCCAAGTCAGATGGCTCTCACGCGGCAAAATACTGCGACGTATTTTCGATTTGAGAAACGAAGTTTATATTTTTTTGGTAGAAAAGAAACATATATTGGCAGGTTCATTCATTAATGAAGATTGGCTCGGAAAACTCAGTTATATGGTTGACATTTTCGAAAAACTTAACGATTTGATTTTAAGTCTACAGGGAGAGAATACAAACATATTTTAACATAGAGCAGTAAAATTGAAGCTTTTAAGAATAAGCTGATACTTTGGCAAGGAGAATTGAACAAAAACAACACAGACATGTTCCCGTGCTTTTCAGAATTTACTAAAGAAAATAATATAGATTTCTTGATATTTCAAAACACCATTTCCCGTCATATGATAAAATTGGGAGAAAACTTTTCGAAAAGGTTCGAAAAATTTCCAGATAATGAATTAGGTTGGATAAGTGATCTATTTTCGTTTGATATTTTTAAATTCAATATCTCTTTAAATGAAAAAGAACAGTTAATTGATGTTTCAAGCGACGAAACACTGCGCATTCCATTTAAGTCTGACTTGCCAAAAATTTTGGTTATCGATTGGAAACGAATATACCGATTTGAAGAAAAAGGCAATTAATATTTTGATTCGGTTTGCATCGACCTACTTATGTGAAATCGGCTTTTCAAAATTAGTTGCCATTAAAACAAAATATCGATCTCGATTGGATCCAGAGGCTGACTTACGGCTTGCGATTTCCAATACAGATCCGAACATAGAAGTAATCATGAGCTCTTTGCAAGCGCATACCTCACGTTGAATTCTTATGTTGTAATTTTTTTAAAGTATTTTCCATTTAAAAATATTTATACCCATATGCATAAATAAAACCATTGCTTCATAAAATTATGTATATTATTCAGACCTCTAATAAGGCACAAACATAAGCGCAAATCCCCAAAAGAATTCAACTTTAATTACGTTGATGATTAAAAAAACGTCTATTGTCTATCCAGGGGTCGCGACAAAATAGTACACAAAATTGGGGGTCCGAAATGAAAATAGTTTGCGCACCACTGCATTAAACCACCGTTTACGCTTTTATCTCGTTTATTTTCAGTGCCGTTTTTCCTAGTTATCAAAAACTAGAATATTCGGCTTGATTGCTGAGAACAAAAATTAATACTACAATATAAGATGTACAAAATGCGTTGGCATAAATCACATAACGAATATTGTGTTACATACTCACATACGAAGAAAAATATAAACTAAAAACAAAATAAAATTAATAAAAACAATTTAGAACTCATAGTCAATGTTGATTTTTGTAACAAAGAAAATGTTAAGTATTTGAACCCATTTGATCTAGTAGATACAGTGGCTCCCAAAAGTGTTCATACACTTTAAAAATTTGTAGAAAAAGCGCTGTAGCGTGGAATTGAATTCGAATATAAAGTCCAATATTTTTTCATATCATCTCCATGTGATTCTGAATAAAACCTAATATGCTTTAAAAAATATTGACTCATTTTCTATTTATAAAAATGAAAATGCAAGGAGGCAGAGAAAGAACACGCCACAAAAGTGATCGTACACCGAAATATTTTCGGATAAATTCATAAATAAAATTATCGTTTATCGCTTTTTTTATTTTTGCATTGTGGTGACATTTAAAAAATCGTTTGGCTTTAATCTGTACTTGCTTACTTCGTAATTATTTAAAATCTATAGGTAAGAAAATTGAGCATTCTTATACAGTGGCTCCCAAAAGTGTTCGTACACTTACGAATTTCAAAGAAATACTGCTCTATCCGTTAATAAAATTAATATTTCAGAATGGGAATTTTTCAATAACATCTATAACTTGTTCTTAACAAAACTACACAAAATATTTTAAAAACATAGTAAAACTTTCTTTTTGGAAAATCAATAATCAAAAAGTAACAAAAAACTTACCTCACAAAAGTTTTCGTACACTTTAAAAAAATTTCTACATATTAGTAAATATTGTAATATTTCGGTAAATTAGTACTTAGTAGGATATCCTATAAGCATCCACAACAGCTTTTAAACGTCTGGGAATAAAGTTCACTAGTTTTTTTGTAATTTCTGCATCAATGTTCCACCATTCTTCAATCAGTACTGTTTTTAGTTCGCTTTTTGTTTTAATGCCGTATCTTCGTACTCTAACTTCCAGTTCTCTCCAAATGTGTTCTATTGGGTTTAAATCCGGCGATTGAGGTGGTGTTTTCAGAACTTGTGGACAATTATAGACACCAGAGGCGAATGTTGAGAGCCGTGTTGCTTAGAATCGTTATCTTGATAAAAAACAATTTATTTCCAATACCCAAATTTTGGGCTGATAATTTTAAATTGTCTTTTAAAATATTTAAATAAAGAGCATGATTCATTATGCCATCAATAAATACCAAATTACCTAGTCCTGATGCTGACATCCACCCCCACACAAGGACACCTCCAACGCCATGCTTTACTGTTCCAGCTAAGTTCTTGGGATTAAGTTAATCATTTTTCTTCTCCATACAATTATACGCCCATTGGAACCAAACATGTTAAATTTGCTTTCATCTGCAAATAAGACATGATTCCAATACGTTTCGGGTTTTTATCATTGATTTTGCGAAGGAAAGCCTAAGCTTTCTATTTTTCGTACTTACAAAAAATTTTCTTCGGGCAGAACGCCCATTTAATCCAGTTGATCTGAGCACTCGTCGAACAATTTCAGATGAAATTGAAGTAGAAAATTTTTCAGTAAATTCTGTAGAAATTTTTACAGCACTGAAACGTGGATTTTTCACAAATTTTCTAACTATAAATCTCAGATCACGTTGAGTTAACTTTGCCGGACGACCTTTCCTTACCTTGTTTTCGATCCAATTTTCTTTAAAGCGTTTTATTACATACTGCACCGTAGAATGAGATAAATTTACTAATTTAGAGATATTCCGAACTGATTTACCACTACTATGATGAAAAATAATCAATTTTCGAATGCTGTACGAATGTTCGAGTACGAGCCATTTTTAAATAATAAAGAAGAAAACTTTTGTGAGGTAAGTTTTTTGTTACTTTTTGATTATTGATTTTCCAAAAAAAAAGTTTTACTATGTTTTTAAAATATTTTGTGTAGTTTTGTTAAGAACAAGTTATAGATGTTATTGAAAAATTCCCATTCTGAAATATTAATTTTATTAACGGATAGAGCAGTATTTCTTTGAAATTCGTAAGTGTACGAACACTTTTGGGAGCCACTGTATAAGAATGCTCAATTTTCTTACCTATAGATTTCAAAACTTCATGATTCCTTTTCAAATTACAAAATCTTTTTTTTTCATATACGTTTAAATTCTTCCACCTATTTTCGTCACAGAAACTATCGGATTTCAGACCTAATATTTCATTCATTTTTCACGTCACTTTAAGAATTTTAAGCAGAGAATAAACTTCTCTCAAGCCATGAAGAGAAACTATTGTCTGCTCTAGAATTCTCAAATTGCTACTTTTCTAAAATAAAACTTACTCATAATATAACACAATATTAGGATATGTTTTATTTTTTAATGGAATTAAATTTTGTGCCTGACTTTATAGCTTTATAATTCGCACATTGTAGAATAAAACGAGATAAAGAAACCTCTCTTCGCTATTTCATGCTTGAGAATTATAGAAATAATAATATATAATATTTTTTTGACTGAAAAGTAAAACTTATTTATTAGGCTAGTTCAGTAAAGACGAATGAATTTCCAAACGATAGAAATACTGTAATTTTGAGTGCGATAAAATATGAAAATAACGTAATCTACGCTTTCTAGTGAGTACACGTATGTTATGAATTGTATGAAATGTTCTGAACTGAATCAAATTTTAATTGGATGTGGTAATGAAAATTAATTGGAATTGAATTTGATCATTTTGCTACGTAGAATGCTTTTTGTATCTTTTCTTCTAGTGCTCCTTTCCTGATTAACCTAAGGCCCCTTAACCCCAACTGAATCCGGGCCAGTCCAAATCACTCCGAATCTCGTAGAAACTGACTGACCAAGATTCGAGAGAACCGTTTCTATACGAAATAACTTGTTTGATAAAAAATCGCTTTTACTGCTTAAATCCGGAACATTCTGCTTCAGTGTAAGACACAATTTTGTTAATCGGAATACGGTTCTAATTCTGAAATTTCTAATTTGTTTTTCTTTATACAAGATTCTGATATTTTTACTTTAAATTGAAATGTCTATTTTCTACATTAAAATTGAAATTCTGTTATAAATATTCACCAGAAAAAAACAATAACATATTTTTTATATTTAAAATGTGTTTTATATAAAATTTCACTGGAAATCTAGAAAAATGAATGCGGTTCATACGTATTTCGCTATAAACCTGTAAATTTTATCGGATCATGTCAAAATATATTTTTGATACTTCAAATAGTTTTCTTAAAGTTTACTAATGGTTTATGGAATTTTTAATATTTTCAAACATATTAAAATATCAAAAGGGAAATAAAATAAAAATAATTTCAACCTATTTATTTATATAAAGCTTTTGTTTTGTTTCGTGTAAGTACAGTAGAGAGAAGCTGAGAGACGCGAATACAGGATATTTTTAATCTTCTGTTATGTATGTACTAGTATAAAGGTAGCTTAATCTATTTAAATTAAAATGGAATGTTTGTCTGTAGATTGAATATTTTCGATTCATTTCAATTTATTTTCCCGTTTTTGGCCTTAGTAATGCAAAATCGGTGTCTTTGCGTGTTGGCGTCTGTACGTCTATGGGTGTCCCCGTACTACGTCCAAACGGCTGGGTGTATTGTGATAAAGCTTTCCATATTGTGAGTTCTTACATTTATTTTGTAACTGAACTGGTTGCTTTGGTCTGCCTGTCTGTCTTCCTGTAATAAATAAATTTCCAAATAAAAAAATCTTCCAAATAAATTTCGATTACATTTATTAATTTATTTGTAAGTTATATTTGTAATTTTAAATTTGATTTTTAATGCAATTATTATTTTATTTTAATTTTAAATAATTTTCATTTCCTTGGTTTCCGATTTTAATATTTTTTGAAAATTAAGGAATTCTAAAAGCCCTTAGTAAATTTTTAGAAAACCATTTGAAGTTTCAGAGAAATTTTTTTGACATGATCAGATAAAATTGACAAGCTCTTATGAAAAAGACGTGAACCGCATTCAATTTTTATGATTTTAAGTAAAATTTCATATAAAATATATTTTAATATGAAATGTACTGTTCTTCCTTCTTTTTACGAAAACTTATTTCAGAATTTGAATTGATATACTGATTTATTTTAGAATCTTGTATACAGAAAAGCAAATTAGAAATTTCAATATCGAAACTATTATTACGATTGACCAAAATTATATCTCATCGAATCAATGAATCGGGTGAATTAAAGCGGAAAGCTCCTGTTTCAATCAGTGGGAAACGTTTTTTGACGAACAAGCTATTTATTAAGGAAGCGGTTCTCGAATCGAAAGTCAGTTTCTACTGGATTCAGATTGACATGTATTGTTCCTGATTTTGTTGGTGTGAAGGGGTCCTAAGGCCATATTTCATACTTAAAGTCATTTTTCATACAATTTAATATTTCTGTTGTTATGAATAAATTTATTTTTGGTACAAAAGTAATCGCTTTTCCATCTTTACATGATGAGCGATAAACTGCAATTTGCTTTTTTCATTCAATTATTCATTTCAAATAATGTGTGCAAACCGCTTTGTTGAATGGTTATGAAAAGTACATAAGGAATAAAGAGTAGCCAATCTTAAGTTCACTAATCTGTCTTTTTATTGTTAAAATAAAACAAACATTAGATATCAAATTATTAGCATCGATTCTATTTTTGATATTGTATTTAGCTTAACATAGAGGTAAGTAATTTTTTTTTCTGTTTTTGATATACATAGAAGTTTTGAATACCTAAATTAACTTTAAGTCATAAACATTGTGATCAATTACAAGAGCAAAACTACATGCTTTCGTGTAATTTACCCAATTGACCAATTACTGGGTTTATAGGCAAACTTTGATTTTAAGTTTGAAGTTAGATATTTCACGATGACTAAGTATTTGGAAATTGGTTTGGGTAAATTAAATATAAAAGAGGGTCTGTATTGAGTATTTGACCAGGTAGTTTATTTCTGGAAGAGAGGTGATCAATTACTAGAATACAATGAGTTAATGAAATTTAATTTTACGGGAAATTTTTCTATTTTAGAATTCAGGAGTCGTAAAATGTAAAGATATTAAGTAAACTTTCGTTCTTTTCTAATTAAGAATTATAAAAATGATAAAATAAGTAAATATTTTATTACTCTCAAAAATATGACTGAAAAATTTGACTCTTTTTAATTAAAAAGGGAGAAGAGAATTTTCAAACGCCAGAAATATAACTTGGAGTAATGTAAAACAGAATATAATAATAAGGTTCCTTCAAATGATCATTAGGTTAAAAACGTTCTGAAGAGTATGAAATATTTAATTAGAAATGACGATGAAAATTACTAAGAACTGAGTTCGATCGTTTTGTTTTATAGAATGTAAATATTAATTTTTTAAATTGAACAAGGTGTGTACGCCGCGAGATGGCGCCCTTTGTAAGGGTTGTTGCCCTCTGTAAGGGTTGTTTAAGGGGTTAAGCGTCAGAGCGTTGGAGGATTTGTATGAGGAGAAGGATGAATCTCATCCGCTCAATAAATACTGTTGATTTTTTACCATTGAGTTTTATTCATTGAAGTCCTCCCGAACATGTGGTCAGTTTGATCCGGAGGTGAAGAAGCAAACAAAGAAATTTGCGAATTTGGAGAGTTTCGGTTGTTTGTGAAGAAATGTGCTCGTTACATGGATGACATTGTGTGAAAGACTGAACTGGGGAACGCCATAAGTTAGAGAAGGTCCATATATTTTGGTTCCATTGTAATTGTGAGTACACTTTCGTTTAGTTTTATCAACTTATTATAAATTTGCTGTCTACTGTTTTCGGTTGGAATTTTGAATCGGGTTCTCTTTTCAATCAAAATGTTATTGTCAAAGTTAAAAAAGAGTGAATTAATTGAAGTAGCGGAAGAACTTGAGCTCGTTGTACCTACGGATGCTAGGGTTGTTCAAGTAAAAAGATTAATTCAAGAGAGCGATATTTATAACACTAATTACGAACTTGTTGAAACTGTTGTCGAGTCTATAATTCAGAAGGC
Organism: Meta bourneti; assembly: GCA_933210815.1. Lineage (NCBI taxonomy): Eukaryota > Metazoa > Arthropoda > Arachnida > Araneae > Tetragnathidae > Meta > Meta bourneti. The sequence continues at coordinate 85,647,818 of OW119926.1, forward strand.
AAAGGACAACGAGAAAAGGGAAGAAAGGAATAGGTTAGAAAGAGAATCGAACTTAGAGTTAGAAAAAATTAAACTCGCTCAGTTAGAAAAACAATTGGAAATCGCTAATATTCAGAAGGATAGACCCTATAAATTGAGCAAAGCATCAAAAATTGGAGAATTTGAGTCACCAAATTGTAGTTTAGAGAATTTAATAAAAAGCGTTAAAACACTAACCATTCCAGTACCTTCACGCGCAGATTCGTATAGTCTATTTTTCCAATCGCTTGAAAGAGCTTTTAAAACTAAAAATGTTCCCGAAGAGTTTAAGGCAGAAATTGTGTTGAATATTTTAGGTGAAAAGGCCACTAATTTAATGGTATATTTGAGTGAGGATGATCTAAGTAATTATGATAAGCTTAAAGAAATTGTGTTAAAGGAATTTCAATCCACTCCGCAAGAAGTGTTAAACAATTTCTGTAAAGCGCAAAAACTTCCAAATGAAAGTTATATGCAATTTTCGTCGAGATTAAGTGCAGCATTCGGGTATTATTGCCAGTTGAGAAAAGTGAATGACTTTAAGGGATTGTGTGAGTTAATGATTTCCGATAAGATATTTAGCTCATTAGACCGGGAACTTCAAATTCATATAGGAGTAAAGCAAGGTGAATCTTGGTATTCACCACAAGAATTATCTAGAAGTTGTGATATTTATTTATCATCGAAAAATAAATGTAGAACCGAAACTAATGTTTCACGTCCACAGTTCGGAAACAATTCGCAAATTTATCGTAATGTATACAGTCCACAAAAGATTTCAAAAGCGTTTGTGTCAGAGGTTAAAAGTCCTAAATGTGTTATTTGTAAGTCTAACGAGAACCATTATCTTAATATGTGCCCCATTTTCAAAAAAATGCCTGTTAATGAAAGAATTGATACGGTTAAAAATAATCAACTGTGTTTTAATTGCCTTAATCACCATAAGGTTACTAATTGTCATTCAAAAGTAAACTGTGCCATTTGCAAAAGGCGTCACAACACTTGTTTACATATTGGAGGAAATTCATATGAAAGCCGAATGCGTGGAAATGCAAGCGATGCCATTTCCGAAGTCAAAACATCAGTCTCGCCTGGCGCAGGATTAGATCCAAGGTCACATGTGTTCGTTCCAAGAAATGAATGTTTAGGCGATCGTCCGGGGGAGCAAAAGGAATCCCTATCATTCACAGCTACGAACGTTAATAGTATCAACAAATCTCGAGTGGTTTTGTTGAGCACAGCAAAAGTCATGATCGCGGATAACTTCGGAATACTTCACGAAACACGTGCGTTACTGGATAATGGGAGCCAGTCTTGTTTTATTTCTAAACAGTGCGCGGATAGACTTAATTTGAAAAAGGAAAAAATAAATATCGTGGTGTCCGGGTTGAATAAGTCATCGTCAGTGATTCATTCAGTAGTGAAAACAAAAATTGCGAATCACAGCGGAACGTACGAAAGGGGAGTAGAGCTATTGATAGTTTCGAATATAACAGATTATACACCCGCTAAGCAATTCAGCATTGATCTGATAGATTCAGATAATTTAAAATTAGCGGACATGGGTTTCAATAAACCGGGTGTTGTGGATATTTTGTTGGGGGCTCAATTATTTTATGAGTTTTTAAAACCTGGTCAGATTAGTACCCCTGGGACAGATATAATTTTACAGAATTCAGTGTTTGGATTTATAGCTACAGGGAGCGTTCCAATAGAAAATGAAACCTCTGTTCATTGTGGGTTAATTATGGAAAACTTAGACACCACCTTAAAGAAATTTTGGGAAATCGAAAATGTTGAGGCAGAACACGTGCTAGACAATGAGAGATTAATATGTGAAGATCATTTTATGAAAACGCATTTCAGAAATGACGATGGACGTTATGTAGTTAAAATGCCGTTAAAGGAAGATCCTCCGTGTTTAGGAGAGTCGAAGGGTGTTGCTGTTAAAAGATTGAATTCTCTTTGGCAGCGTTTGAAAAGAGAACCTGAGTATTTACAGCTGTACAGCAAATTCTTAACTGAGTATGAGGATTTAGGGCATATGCAAGAAACCAACGAAAGTCCAAAATACATTATGCCTCATCATGGTGTTTTTAGGCCAGATAATAGTACAACAAAATTACGCGTTGTTTTCAATGCTTCTGAAGCAACGTCATCTGGACATTCGCTTAATGATAATTTATATGCAGGATGTGTTGTCCAAGATGATTTATTTTCTATTCTGTTGCGATTTCGAAAACACACGGTAGTTTTTACCGCGGACATCAAAAAGATGTACCGACAAATTTGGATTAGTCCCGATCAGTGTGATTTACAATGTATTTTATGGAAAGGGCGCGAGAATGAGATGATACGCGTTTTGAAGTTGATGACTGTTACTTATGGAACCAAATGTGCACCATATTTGGCGACAAGAGTATTGCAACAGCTATGCATCGACGAAAAGGAAAATTATCCATTGGGTGCAGCTGCTGGCAGAGACTTTTATGTAAATGACATTCTCAGTGGTACTGAAGATACCTCGACTGCCGTTGAACTTCAAAGCCAATTAATACAGCTACTAAAGTCAGGTGGAATGGAACTACACAAGTGGAGTTCCAACAATCCAGTGTTGTTGAAAAATGTTTCAGCAACGGAGAAGGAGTACAACTTTGACAGCCAGAACTCAGAAACTGTAAAAACACTGGGATTACAGTTCAATCCCAAAGAAGACACATTTTGCTACACAATTAAACCGTTTGTGAGTTCCGTGACTAAACGAACTATGTTATCGGACATTGCAAGACTATTTGACCCGTTGGGTCTTTTAGGACCTGTAATAGTTACGGCGAAAATTTACTTGCAGAAACTGTGGCTTCTCAAGCTCAATTGGGATGACGAAATTCCTGTGCACGAAAGAAAAATTTGGGATACCTTTCGCGAAGAACTGATTGAGTTGAGACACTTGAAGATAGAACGCCATGTTTTGTGTTCAAACTCACAACAAATAGACCTGATAGACTTCGGAGATGCTTCTAAGGAAGCATATGGCTGTGTAATTTACATCCGTTCTTTATCAGAGACAGGCGAAAACAAGGTGTCACTCCTTTGCAGCAAATCTCGAGTGGCACCCATCAAGGAGATGACCATCCCAAGACTGGAACTGTGTGCGGCAGAGTTGCTTTCAAAACTTATCGTTAAAGTCCTGTCATCCTTGGACTTACCAATTCGTGAAGTAAACTTGTACTCAGATTCAACTGTAGTGCTTGCGTGGATTGCTTCACCGCCTCAAACGCTTAAGGTGTTTGTGGCAAATCGTGTCGCCAAAATTCAAGACCATACGAAGGGCTTCACATGGAATCATGTGAAAACTGCTGAAAATCCAGCTGACTTCATTTCGCGTGGTGTTACTCCTGCAAGACTCCAGCATCTTAAATTGTGGTGGTCTGGGCCTGAATTTTTGTCCCAGATGGAATGTTCCAAGACGGAGAAAGAACATTTAACTTTAAGTGAAACTGAGCTGTTCCAACAAGAATTCAAACAGAACTGCGACATTAAGAACAACGAAATCGGACTCTTTTGTGAAATTTCAGACATTGATAATATTTTCAAGATTACTAATTCATATGTAAAGTTAATTAGAATTTTTAGCTTTGTTTTCTGATTCATCTCAAATTTGAAATGTAGCACCAAAGAAAGGGGACCCTTATCGACTGCAGAGTTAAGGAGAGGTAAAATCTTTCTGATAAGGTATGTTCAACAGCAGGTATTTTCTCGAGAGATAAAGGCTCTAACAGAGAAAAAGACAATCAAGGAATTCAACGTAAGTAGTTTATCCCCGTTCATTGATGACGATGGTATTATACGAGTTGGTGGTCGATTGGTTAATTCTAATTTATCAATTGATGTCAAACACCCTATTTTGCTTCCTAAGAGCCATGCATTCACTGAAATGATATTTTTGTACTTTCATTTGAGAAATTACCATGTTGGGCCTCAAACTTTGTTGTATGCTATTCGCCAGGAATACTGGCCTTTGGGTGGGCGTGATGTTGCTAGAAAAACTGTCCACAACTGTGTAACATGTTTTAAGGCTAAACCAAAGGAGATGAGTCAAATTATGGCATCTTTACCTAAAGAGAGAGTAACCATCAATCCTCCTTTTTTCAAAACTGGCTTAGATTGTTGTGGCCCGTTCTTGATAAAGTATAAAAACCAGAGGAAGGGTGTATATCATAAAATTTATGTTTGTATATTTGTTTGTTTTGTTACTAAGGCAGTACATTTTGAAATCATCACCGAGTTATCTGCTGAAGCTATGATTGCATGTTTAAAAAGATTTTTTGCACGCCGAGGTTTATCATCTTACCTTTTTTCTGACAATGCCACTAATTTCCGAGGTGCTTATTCGGAAATAAAGAAGTTATTTGCTTTGTTTAAAAATATGAATGTAATTGATTACTTGTGTTCTGAGGGTGTGTCTTGGAGCTTTATCCCTCCTCTGTCTCCTAATTTTGGAGGTCTTTGGGAGGCTGGGGTAAAGTCCTTTAAACACCATTTTAAAAGAGTTGTTGGTGAGCACAAACTCACCTTTGAAGAGTTTTTGACGGTAAGCAATCAAATTGAAGCTATTTTAAATAGCCGTCCCCTCACCCCACTTTCATCCGATCCAAATGATTACAATGTCTTAACGCCAGGTCATTTTTTGATCGGCAGACCTCTTAACTCTTTGCCTGAGAAGGATATATCATCTGTCGAAAACAATAGACTTGGTAAATGGCAATTGCTAACAAAATTTGTTCAAACTGTTTGGAAGAGGTGGTCCAGAGATTATTTAAATAACTTACAACAACGGTCTAAATGGCATTGTATTAAAACTGAAATTAAACCAGGTATGATTGTATTGTTAAAGGAAGAGAAATTACCTTTATGTACTTGGTCAATTGGTAGAATTAGCAGTGTGATTCCGGGAAAGGATGGCAAAATTAGAGTTATTTATGTAAAAACGCCTAAGGGCACTTTTAAAAGAAGTATTTCAAATGTATGCATTTTGCCAATCTCGGATAATTTGGTGTAAAAGAAAATTGTTACTAAGTTTATAAGTGTGTTTGTATTTACATTTTAGATATCATTTATGATTTTGAGAGTACATGTTAGATTTTAATGTATCTGTAAGTGTCGAAATTGAGTTTGATTATGAAATTTACTTGAAACCTTGAGGTTTCAAGGTGGGGAGTATGTGTACGCCGCGAGATGGCGCCCTTTGTAAGGGTTGTTGCCCTCTGTAAGGGTTGTTTAAGGGGTTAAGCGTCAGAGCGTTGGAGGATTTGTATGAGGAGAAGGATGAATCTCATCCGCTCAATAAATACTGTTGATTTTTTACCATTGAGTTTTATTCATTGAAGTCCTCCCGAACACAAGGGTATCTGAAACTTATATTTGGATGATAAAATAATATTGTCTTATTTATGTTTCAATAATTAAATTTATATTTTTGTAAGAGAGATAATTTCAGTGTACGCAAATAAAACAGACGGGATGTAGACTTTACTTCCTCTGTACAAATGCTCTCGCAAAATACATATCGGTATTGCCTTAAAATTTAGTTTACCTTCATTTTGGGAACGTTTGGCGTTTAATCGATCTAATTTTCATTGACAAACCAACTCTCACGTATCCATTCGAAACTCATTCTGTAGAATTTTTATTGGCGAAGTGCCGAAATTGTATTCGAAAAACAAACCAAGTGACGTTGCTTTCGGAATACGTACAGGAAACACGTTCCACCCCAGAAATACTACCACCACATCCATTTAGCTTGACAGATACCTCTCTTATATTATTAATGATTTCTTCAGAATATGCAATAAACAATGAACTGCAATCGCTTCTCCATTTAATTTGAAAATATTAAAGCACTTATTCAATTTTTTTACCATCCTCTCTATTCTCTGACTTTTAAAAGGTGTGACTCACAATACGCTTGGAAAACAATATAAATCGCCCCTAAAATTTTAATCGAATCATTGTTTTCCAGAATTCGAAAACTGATAAAATCTAAAATATATTTTAGACGTCTTCCGTCAACTTGACTTGAAAACATAAAAAAATTCGAAGAAAAATATAATTTACAACAAACTTCTCATACAAAGGGTTGAATAAAATATGACATAGTGCAGGGTAACTATTCAGAGGAACTTATCTGGCCGGGAAAACCTTTTTGGAGGACCTTATATCACCTGCTGGTCTGTTAAAAACATTTCGAGGGCCGTATCTGAACCACGGGCCGGGTAAACCTTTCTGGAGAGCTTTATTTGGACGACTGACCGGAAAAACCTTTACGGTGGGCCGTATGAGCCGTATATAGCGGGCGGGTTGGGTAAAACTTTTCGGATAGTGTTATCTGAACTGGGGGCCCGATAAAAATATTTGGAGATCCATAACTGTTCGACGAGCCTGATAAAAATATTTGGATGGTCATATATGGTCTCCGGGCATGAGAGTAATCAATTCGAAATAACTGATTTATCTTAATTGTGCGGTTTTTTGTTGGGCAGGCTAGTTAAACCTCATCTCCACAACAGCTATTTCTCAAATAGCTAACCAATAAATATTTTCACTGACTGAATGAAATTCATGTTGCATGCTTACATAGAACGTAATAATAAATAATAATCATAAAGCGACAACCCCAAAACCGACTCCACTTTAAAAATCCTTCAATCAGTCAAAAGAAGATCCCTGTTAACTGCATCATCTTACTAAACGATAGCATCCCAATTCTCCTTTGGTAAACTCATGAAAACAAGACTATCAAACTTCCCTCAACCCACTCTTCAAGCAAACAGCTGAATGTTTTGGAGCATAACAACTTAGAGACAGCTGTCTGTTGTTTCTCACAACCTCCGGTTGGAATTTGGAATCATAGTGGAGACTTGTGACAGTTGTGTCTGCGGGTATTGTTATTCCACTGCACAGTCCAACTCGAAGTGCTTGAACTGATGATAAATACCCATCCACACACGTCGCTTTGGGGACCGTTGTAATTGGTTTTGATAAGGTAGGAAGTTGCCATGACAACCACTTGTATCAATCGGGAAAGATCTTCCATTTACATTGCGCGGGCTTCAAGTTTAATTTTTACATTCGACGCTGAACTTGTTTTACAAGATCTCCCAATAATACTTAAGAATTGTTAGTTTGAAACCTTAAGCTTTCAAGAGATGGTAGGGGAAATGAGTAATTTCCCGCATTTTGAGGTTAATGGTTAACTTTAACTACTAGTAGATGATTAAATTAAACGTTAAATGATGGCATTTTTTTAGTATATTCATCTTTTTATTTTTCTTAAATGATTTTTAAATTTTTATTATTTTTATTTTTACTAAAGGTTTTTATAAATTCAATCTTTTATTGTAGCTAAAATCTTTGTAATTTTTCATTTATTTTGATAGTTACTAATTTTTAAATAAGTTTCATCATTTCAAAAGTAGCATTTTTAATATTCATCGAAAACCGTTGCTCAATGTAGATTCATAATAACACTGCTATTTTAATCGTTATCGCTAAAAAAGCCAACTCTACTAGATTTGAGACTTTTAGTCATATTGAGACAATCTGCCCAGGATTCAATGTCAAATTTCACCATTCGGCTTTCATTTCTGTATCAGACTATTCTACCTTTTGAACATCCAAAAGGGTCTAAAAATAAAACTCTCTCAGAATATTCTCTGAAATGGAACATTTATAGCACAAAAGTAATCAGAGACCGTTATTCATGAATGCTGAGATTTATAAACCAGGAAGAAAATTTGAAAATGGTTTTTGTCGAGATGTTTCTTCTGACACGGGTACCGTGATAATTAAAAGATGTTTCAAGGTACTCCTACCTTGATTTGTTGCGTAAGGTTCTTTGAAAAATATATCTGGAGGACCATATAGTCAACCCATCTCAGTGTCTATTCCATCATGCCACTGCCTCTTCCAAGTTCGGAATGCACCAAACTAATAAATTGATTTCCTTTTCTTTGTCAGGGCGCCCTGGTGGAAGAGTAGCGAATTCGGGAGAGTTGCGAGTTCAAAGTGTGGATCGGTCAAGAGGATCGACGGAGCTGGTGCACGATAAATCGGTCGTAGCCTAAATTGTTCTCACGTTTCCGTGGTGTAGAAGTTTGGAGAGTGGGGGGCCAGCTTAGATGTTGACCTTGTCATCTGACCGTGGTTCAAAATTACGATGTGTTGTCCTCGGTCCTTTCTCTTCGGGATTGATCCGAGACCGCCGCGGTAGCCCGGTTGGAAGAGTAACGGACAAGCAAACGGAGGATTGCGAGTTCGAATGCAGCCAAAGACCGTCGTGTACAAAGGGGGCTGGTGCACGTTAAATCCGTCGTGGCCTCAAAATTCCTCATGTTGGCATGGTGTGGAAGTTTGGAGAGTGGGGTGACAGCTCAGGTTTGCCTCGTCATCTGACCGAGGTTCAAAATTACGATGTGCTGTCCTCGGATCTTTCCCTTCGTGATTGACCCCAGACCGTCACCAACAGCCCTTTGTAATGTTCCAGTGCTACGTTAATTGAAAAAACCCTTTGTCTTTGACACGGTTTACTGAATTGGCGGAACTTCTATTAGTGGTTGTCTGAAATCATAAATTCCCTGTTACGGAGTGAATCCCTTTTATACCACCAAGCTCTGAATACCGACCCCATTTCATCATTGCAACCTAGAGAACGTTAAATATGTAATTAAAAAAGTATTTTGCATGAATGCGTTGTACAACGTATTCGTCTGAAGCAAAAAAGTAAAACAATTCTAAAGACTACATGTTCAAACTATAATTTCGAAAAGTTTTGTAATTAGTTCTATTGTTAGTTACGAAGTGTGTAAAGAATTTGAGTTAAATAAATAAAAGCAGTGGAAAACGAAGAATTTTGGGAGATTGGTCTGTCTCAAAGTTTAACTCGGTAAATCAAACTCGATGGTATCAAAATGAGGTTTGGCATATATCTCACCAAGCGACCATCGACTTCACTACATTGCCCTCCGACGTCAGAAGACGAATCAAATTTTGAATAGCCTTTACTATAAATTTGTTCCCTATCCAGTTAGACATGGCCATGATTCACTTGTACAACTTTATTACAATGAAGTGATTTGATAAAAATGAAATGATACAATGGAAAACTTTTAATTTAGAAAACTGCCTGCACATAGAAGTCCATGAAAACTTTCACGTTTTCCTGTTCCCTTTGCTCCATACCCCGAAATCATGCTACCGATGATACTAGTACAAGTTTTGACACGTAGAATACAAAAGCAGTTTATGTAGACACAACATGTTTGGTAAGTAGAAAACAACTGCTTCTAGACGAAAATTCTCTCCATAAAATGCTCAATCCGGAAAGAGCTCAAGCTCAATCCTGACGAAAATTCTCTCTCCATAAAATACTCATTCTGAAATAAGTTCAAACTCAATCCTTTCGAAACCTAACATGACATTAAAACCTAATAGACATTTTAAATTCTATCCACTAAACAAGTTGACTTTTACAAAATCAAGCTAAATTTTGCTTTTAAAAGAAATCCTAAATTTATCCTGATTAAGTAGTTGTAGAGTCTAAGACTAATAGCATTGGTAGAGGTACTTCCATTTACGTCCCACTGGAGCAACACGACTAATAGCTTAGTAATATGAATAAATTAAAAAAAAAAGAAGCAACGTAATCCCCTGATCATTGAAGCGTTATTGCATTCGAGTTAATGATTTTACAGAATCTCGCACGAAAGACTATCAAAATGGATATCTGAATTAAAGAAACATTACCATTCATACGGAAGTTAAAAGAAGTGCAATAAAATTGTTTTATAAAAATTCTCCTAAATAACAACGGAATTAGCATTTCACTGTTACAAATTACAAACATTCGCTGACCAATTAAATTGCACGTGAGCAGAGTCCCAACCAATCAAATGCGTTCTCGAGTCGACTGCATCCGAAATCTCACGAAGTGGCGACCGAAGAGTATTAAGGAAATTCCGTCGCCCGTGAAATTGAACGAGATAGCCTAAGATCTTCGAAAAAGAAAAGACCGATACGAAAAAATCAGCTTAAAACGTAAATTATTTTCACTCACTTCCTTCCACAATAAAAAAAATTCCCGGAAAAAAACAGAATTGAAAGAAAACGTTGGAAGGTGAGGGATTTGTTTAAAGCAGTTTATGATCTTCAAAAGAAAAACTTGTGGAGTGTGTCTTAAAGGATGATTTTGTTTCAAGTACATTAACGAGAAAGCACAAGAACAGAAAGCATTTTGGTTTTATAGCGAGGATTTAACGTAGGCTCGTTACATTAAGGGGACTTACTTTGTTTTGAGTCTTTTCATTTACTGGAATCCTAATTTATAAATGCACTTAATCTTCCAGAGGCAAATTCCTCCAAGTCAATATACCGACGATAAAAGAAATAAATTAAATGCTTAAATTCTTCCATAGATGTCTTTTAGACTTCAAATTATGGTGATAACGTACCACTATATGATATTAGGTTTTCTTTTCGTTAAGTAACAATTTTGCATGGTACCTGCATTTTTAAAATTCAATCCCCCAAATGATGTCTAATAACACTAGTCTACAAATTGAAAAATAATTTTCGTAACAGAAACCACAATAAGTGAATTTTATGCGTTTGACGACGCTGAATCTGAAAATAAAGTCAGTTTTTCTCCATCATGTATCACTTTTTTGTTATACAACCTTGAGTAATTGCTGGAAAAGTATAAAATTTGCAAAGTGACTAAGATAAGTATATGAAATTATACAAAATGTTAAATAAATTTGCAATACTCATAATTTATTTAGCTTTTTATATGAAAAAATATTGTAGAATATAACTATAAGAGATAAAATGAACCTTCAATGTGTTATAACTGGAGTTGGAGAACACAAATTACTACTTCCTTCTGTGTACGGTAGGGTCCTCTCTTTGGAGAAACCAACAGTAGTAACTCATCATTGATTCATCCCATCTACCTTGATAACGCTGCTCAATTTGCAATATATCCTGGTGGAAGCGTTCTCCCTGCTCGTCACTCACTACACCCAAATTTGGTGGGAAAAGGTCCAGATGAGAATGCAAAAAATGAATTTTTAATGACATCCGGCAGCCTAAATTTTTATAGTTCAACAAAAGATTTTGTACTAAAAGATCCCATTTGTGTGCTTTTTTATTGCCAAGAAAACCATGGACTAGATCCTTAAATGACTTCCATGCCGCTAACTCTACATTATTCAACTTGCTGTCAAAATTTTCATTATTGAGTAATCTAGTCTGAGGTCCAACGAATATACCTTCTTTTAATTTGGCTTCACTTAACCTAGGAAACACTTGGCTTAAATATTTAAATCCTTGTTCATTATTCAGTGCTTTCACAAATTCTTCATCAACCCCAATTTGATATGTAAGTGCCTCGAAATTGGGGGCACCCTCTCGAGGGTGACCAGTGGGGGGTGCGGCGTCAGAGACAAGCTCCTAAAAACCTGGTATATTACTGTTATTGAAAAAATTATTACATATGGAGCTGGTGTGTGGGGCGGAAATTTGACAAAAGCCCAAGTCGATAGGCTCAAAACTATCCAAAGGCCATTTTTATTATCATTACCATTTTTATCTCAAGAGCCTATCGCACCGCCCCTACTGACGCCCTTGATGTTATCACTGGAATACCCCCCTCCACGTGACCCTCTTAAAACTAAATAGAATATTTAATACCTGGAAAAGGCGGACCCCCATGACCCACTCCTACTGGGGCTGTCGCCTGTAAATTATGATACTAACATTAAAACCGTTCTTATTTCTCCCACAGAATTAATTCTCGACTTTCCCCCTAATATTTCTAACTCTGACCTCGAGGTGTACACCGACGGCTCCGGTATTGATGGCAATATCGGGGCGTCGGTGTGCATCTTCGATAACCACAAATTAACTACAGTTCTATGTTACAAATTTAATTCCTATAACACCGTATTTCAATCCGAACTTACAGCCATCTTTAAAGCTATCACTTGGTGTATTAGCAATAATTAAAAAATAACATATACAGCGACAGCCTCAGCTCAATTCAGGCATTAAAATCACCAAATATAAAATCTGAATATATTAACTCAAATAAAAATTTTATTAGTAAACAAACAAATTTCGGTCTGAGTTGGGTCAGGGCACACAGTGATATCTTTGGTAATGAGGTGGCGGACCATTTTGCCAAGTTGGGGACCGTCGGCGGTGAACTATTAAATGTACCAGCTCCTAAATCTTATTTTAATAAAATTTTTGAAAAAGAATTAATTAATAATTGGCAAACTTATTACAATTACTCTGAAAAAGGTCTAAGACCTAAAGAATTTATTCCAATAGTTTCAACAAAGCGTCTCATCGCCGACAAATACATTACCTGGTTCCTTACTGGTCATGGTCCTTTCGTCGCCTACTTGCACCGTTTTAAGATCAAAAACTCTAATTTATGTATATGCGGTGCGGTGGGCGACGCAGATCATTACCTCTTCAGCTGCCCTCTACTTCCTGGCACCTAACTAAACCAAATACCCAAAATAAATCAATCTGGTTAGAAAAAATTCTAAATAATCCAATTTCTTTGTACAGGGTCAGGAGGTGTATGGGTTTTGCTGGAGAGGTATCAAATATGTGATTTTATTCGTAGGCCCGTCCTTGTTCACCCAAATGTGGATTTTTAACTTATAATGCTTTAATTTACTTAACATTTTTTTAGAGAATTTTAATTTTGTGTTTTTACGTAGATTTTAATTGTTCTTATTACCTTATTTTAATTATTATAAAAATTTTTAATCTTCATGTTTTATTCTCATCAAAATTCCTCATTTATCATATTTCATGTCTTCCCCCGGGAGATTTGCTTTTGAATTGTAGATACCCTGAGGTTGCACCCTGAATCCTGATTATTGTGTCGAGATTGGAGAGTCTACACTGCTCCCCTGATTGACCCTTCTGGGGGGCGCTGCTGTCTTACTCTGGCTACTATTAATGATTTTATTATTAAAAGATTTCATTACGAATTTAAAATCTTGGAAATAGATTTAATTAATACATTATTTTTAAGACCTGCATTTTAATATTTTAAAACTTTGATAACTTGTGTTTCCCACATTTATAACTTTTAAATTTTACGATTTAACTTGTACCTTTTATTCCCAGTTTTTTAAAGAAAACCCTTTTTTTTTTAATTTTAAAATTGCCTAAATTATTGACACCCTCCCTCCTATATAGGGCGCCAACTAACCATCTAAACTATGGGACTGGTGGCAACCCCCATGTTGGGATACAAATCCACCAGCCTCCTAGTTGGGCCCTATTTTTATTCCTGTGCCCCCATTTTAGGGGCACATCGCATTAAATTCTACAATAAAATCAATAACAGAATCAAAAAATCTTAAGTATTTTAATCTTGGTCTTTATATTTCCTTTAATTACTTGCATATCTATAATACTCTAAGCACACCGCAATAACAAAAAAAGTAAGGAGAACACTACAGTATTACAGAGAAAACAAGGACAGCTGAGAGAGAACAGACAAGGTAGGCAAGCAAGGGAAGGGGAACAAGGACAGAACACTCACCTCGCCATCTGGTACTCAACTCCTGGATCTCCAAATCTAGATCACCGACCTGGACACCAAACATAGATCATCAAACCATGGACAGATACCTATCGGAGAATCCAGCGGAGATCTTCTCCGCTGTGGTTCATCATCATCCTTTCAAATTTTAGACTTTTTTTCTGTGTGTTCGGTCGCCCATTTTTATCTTTATCTTGTCAGGCCCATGAGTGGCCATAGGCCTGTAAATACTCTTTTGAATTTTTAATAAAGGTTCGACCGTGCGCGACCATATTGGGGGTGCGGTGCACATCCCGTCCGTCAGGCGGGTGGCCCGGTGCTTCTCTCAGTGCTGTGGAAGCCACAAAACCCACTTCCCGCCCCCCGCAAAAGATTCTAAGCCGTAAGGCGAGTCGGGGGCGCGTGGATCTCTAATTTGATATGTAAAGATGGTAAAATTACATGCTGAGGGTTGACTAATGGAACATACTTAATATTTTCCCCCAGGAGTGAAGGTGTCTCTTTTGGGCCAGTCTTTAACCACATAATGTTCACTTGTTGCACGACTGTCCCACAAACATAAGCAGCAGTATTTTGTAAAGCCACCTTGAAGGCCTAGAAGAAGACCGATAACTTTGAGGTCGCCAGATACGCCATAAATGAGCATCGTAATTCACTGCTTTTAAAATCAATGACATACTTTCATGTCTCTTTCATTCCAACAGCATGCGCTATTGGTATGGAGGGATGCTTGTTTGCATTATGCAGTAGCACTGCCTTTAAGCTGGTTTTGGACGAGTCTATGAATAACCGCCGAGTCTATGAACAACCGCCAATCAACAGTTTTATAAGGAATACTCAGAGCAGACATCAAACCTTGTATATTGCAGCAGGAACACAACAGATTGTCTTAGTGAAATATTGCATTAATTCTTTATTTCTGTTTCTGAAATATGAAACTTTGGTATCATTATGCAATAAATTCCACTTCTTTAAGCGTGAACCTAGAACTACTTGATGTTTTGATAAATTCAAGTCGCGAACCAAATCGTTCAATTCCACTTGTGAAATGAGATGCTGTTCATTATTTGATTTTTCTGGTATGAAATCAACGTCTTTTGAAGCTTGTGCCACCGCAGTATTTTCAGAACAATCCTCTTCAGAATCAGAAATTTCCTGCCACGAAGCTGGGGCTGTAGGAATAGGTAAACCATCTCCATGAGTAACTGGTCTCATAGCCGATGGAACATTTGGGTACACAATATTACTTTTATTTTTTGCAGAGAAACCACTGACACTTGTTAAACAGAAGTAGCAGTAGTCATGATTTTTTGGTTCACGCCAAATCATAGGTATAGCAAAAGGCCCAAATGCGTTTTTTTCCCTTTTAACCACTGCTTGAGCTCCACATAACACCTAATACACGTTAGAATCGGCGCCCACAATTTATCCTGATCTCTGAGTGGACAACCGAAATAATGTATATAAGCAGTTTTCATCAATTTTGAAATCGGCCTACGCTGACTATTTGTTGTGAATTCGCCACAGACATAACAAAATAAATTCGGAGAATTTTTACACTAACGTGTTTGCCGACTCATTATGTAAATAAAAGCCGACGTAAAATTATAACAAAACACTATTTTGAAACTTGATTAATATTAACTAAACTTGCGTAACTGGAAGAAGTACAGGACACTCATTGAACTCGCAGAATTTAATACGAATTACCACACCCGACAATGGGCCTTAGCTGCATTGAGAGATTGTGATTTCAAAACGGTTCAGCGGAGATGAATCATCAGTTAAAGCGTTGCTGATTGGTGCAGGGAGGATGACTCATTATTTATTGGTTCCGGGTGGGTGTGACTCTGTTTTTTAAGATAGCAGATCGTTTCTATTATGTGCCAAAAATGACATAATAGGGATCTTTAAAGTTATATAAATAAAAAACGTGACGTGATAGAAAATTTTTGATTACATTTTCTGTTTCAGGCATTAAAAATACTTTATAAAACACTCATTGACTTATCTGTTACGAAAATCGTGTAGACCAGTGTAATTATAACATTATTTTTTACTTTGGGATTTCATCCTGTACATACTGAGGTGCAAAACTTAAGGAACACGCTATTTTAAAAGGTTAGAACCTAAAAATTAAGCTTTTGTCGATTTGCATAACCGAGGACATTCAGTAGAAAGCTGTTGCTTATCCAAATTTTGGAATCGTGACATTAGAGGCTCTGTCAGAGGAATGGGGTCTGCCCCTACCGCAGTTCACCCCCAACCTCATTCTCAGTATGCAAACGAGGTGCAGTCTGCATTAGTGTTCGGGGTGGTCATATAGTCTAAAGACCTCCACCTTTCTTTAGTTTAGTTTCCAGAATTACTTTTCTGTTTGATGGCACACAGTGCACTCTCACCACTTTACGTTTTACTGTTCGCTTCTGTTCTTGTTATCGTTTTGTTATTAGTCATCGGTTAGGTAATTTTTGAAGTACGTTTAGCATCGTTTTCCCACACCCCTGCTACTTCAACGCGAAGTCTGAAAATCTTACTCTTCCGTTAGTTTCACCCGTGTATTAACAGTTGTAAAACAAGACTGAAGCTACTTCATGAGTGTTGGTAGACAACCTTATTCACTATCGCCAAATCCTAGGGACCTGAATCCCTTTCTTCTCCAAATAAGGATTTGGATAAAGATGATGGGAAGGGAAAATATTAAAATATTGTAAATAAGTAATCAAAAATAATTTCTTTCACAAAATCCAGTTACCAGGACATCATGTGGAAGGAGCCCGACCTTCCTGTATTCTAATACATTTAAAGTAGTGCAGGTATATTCCAATAGTATGCAGTGCATTCCAATATCTAACCAAATGAACTGGATGACCAGACCTCCATTACTTGGTTCGACTGGCCTGTTGGGAGACCGGGACCAAGTGCGAAGGTCCAAGCAACTTCGAGACCATTAAAATTTGTTACTTAGGGGCTCGTGCGTTTTTTAAAATGCTTTTATTTACTTTCGTTTTCAACTTGTTCAAGTTTCTGGATGGTCGTCACAAATTGAATGATCTTTAGCCACTTTAAAAAAACATCTGAAAGCAATTGAGCATGCAACGACAAAATCGGTGTAGTATTGGGCTAGCGCACGTTAAATATTTCATGGCTTCAAATGTCCTCACGTTGTGGAAGTTTGGAGAGTGGGGGGAAGCTCAGGCGTTGACTTCGTCATGTGACCGTGTTTCAAAATTACGAGGTGTTGTCCTCAGATCTTTCCCTTCGGGTTTGATATCAGGCAGTCACTAATATCGAATTTTGTTGCTCCAGTGAGACGTTAATTCAGCTACCTACCTACACAAACTAAACATCACACTTCAACATTTCTAATTCACCTGTACAAACATATCAAACGCATTTACCTGCCTCAAAACCCATTCCAACACTGCTGGTATAGGTGCAGTAAGAAATCACAAGATGATAGTAACACAGAAACAATAGGAGGCCCTACAGTTTCAACGCAAACTACGTTTCATTCAAATCGAAAACTGGCATCGGTATGTTACGATTCTTTTGGAAAGGGGTGTGCATTAAGATTGTACTAAGGATGTATCCACGGAACTTATGCTCTTTCCGTATCTTAAAAGGAAGTAAGATTAGTTGAAACTGAAAAAAATATAAATTGGAGATTGCATGTCTTTCGCCGGAATTGGGCTAAGGTGACGAAGTATAAGTTTCTGATAGATTCAAAACGTCACATAGCATCCGTAGCGGCCCAATGGAGTCCGCTCTCTGTTCCTTTGCACCTCTGACTTTTGGGTCGGTCATAAGCCGTTTCCTCCAAATGAATGGAGGAAACGGTCTATCATGAATGGAATTGAGAAAAAATATTTTTTTTTATAAAATAATTTTATCCCTAGATTATTAAGCGAAACGATGAGATGCTCTTCATTTCAAAAAGGCATTTAATAAAATATTTTTCTTAACATTTTGTTGGCCCCCACAGATATTGATGGATTTGGAACCCACACTCCCGAAGACTGGCCCTTCCTTCCTCCTGAAATAGTAATCAATCTATATTATGCTGAGGTTTCCAAAGTGTGGACAGCGGATCTCCAGGTTAGCAACAAATTTTAAGTTTTTTTGTACATAAAATAAACGAAATATTTTACTAAAACAGGACACCTAAAAGAAAAATTCCATTATTTTATCTGATTCTTTTATGTTCCAAAAAACGTTTTTTTCTAAAAATGATACACCCCATTTACCTTCTGAAGGGTCAAACATATATATCTGTTCTGCGATCTGCAATCTTCCCTGTATAACTTCCAATCCGTTTAAATTTTCTTGACTAATAGAACTCTCCCCAGGATTGTTTCAACTAATATTGGTTATTTAGTTGCACGTGTGTAATGTTGTACTACTCCGAAATCTCGTGACGCTCAGAGTATAAAGGTGATAAACTGGGATCACTATGGTCCCTATGCAGGCCTACATATAGCCTATTTAATTTTATAATCTCAACGATCCGCCAATATTTTTAATTTTCAAAGGTTGTGGCTAGGAACCACTAATTTAATGAATGAGCCATCCTGAATATTTTTGGTTACCCATATTATGCATCCATATTTAAAATATTTATACTATATCCCACATGTCCGTGGGGAACCAAACCCTAACGATTAAAATATTGGGGTGGAAGGAGTTTGTGCCTCAAGAATTTGGGAACCCTGATGCTGACACTTATTTGGTTGCTCATTGATTATATTTAATATTAATCCCACCCTTTTTAAGAGAAAGCAACCACTCCTTAAAATAATTTAAGTATTAAAGGGCAAGGAATATGGCCCCTAGGAGGTGGTACCCCCTCTGAATTGATAAAGTAAGATATCCAACATCAACTAAACTGGCATCTAAAACTAAATTTTATATGTGTTAACTTAATTTCTATCTAATTTTGTTTTAGATGAGTGCTTTTCATATTTCTTTTTCCGATAGTCATCCCCTTAATAGTGCGACGTTGATTCAACTACCTATCTACCCTTAATGTGTGGGTGCAGGGGTGCCCACAGGGGGATCATGGCGCAATTTGCGCCATCAGAAATTTTTTTGGGGGGAATTTTTTCAGGGCGGTTTTTTTTAATTTTCAGGGTGGAAATTTTTCGGGCAAAAAAATTATTTAATAAGAAACCTTTTTATTGTTATATATATATTTTTTCGTAAAAAATTAGACTATCTCTGAATTTGTTTAAAAGATATTGTTTCCTACTATGACAACAATTTCACTATAGGAAGTTATTCCATAATTTTTTATTGAGCAACGCTTAGTTAGCAGCGCTGATAACCTGCCCATTCATCCTGGATATGTGCTCCATGAAAAATCTAAACCCCACTTATCAGCGCAAATTGCAAGGATCCAATGGATCTGTCAAAAGTGGATTGATTCATGTTTAGCTGAACAATCAGATGGTTATTCTGCTACATCCTTTTTACGAAATCCAAGCACTTCTTCACTTAAATATCGACAACAATCGATGACAACAGACAGCACCTCTCGATTGTGATGGACTGAGAACACATGGGTCTTTTTAGGCTATTGAGTAAATATAGTCCTGATGCTAGGGTATGCCTTGAAAAAATTGATAAAGCTAGAACTGAAAAAGGAAGGTGGGGACTAATTTCTTGGGTTATCGAAAGGTTTATGATGTAATTAACAAAATGAATGACATCGTTGCTTCAAAAATCATAGTATAAAAACGACTAACATTTATTCTATTATTCTAGACTCAACTCAAGACGGTAAAAAAGAATGTTAAACATTAGTGGTTCGTTATATTGAGCATACTGACCCGACTGGTGCCCCAAAGGAAAATGTCAAACCCGAAGAACGGCTCATTAAGGTTTTCACTAGTGGAGATACCACAGGCCAAAATCTTTTCAAAGAAATAATCAAATGCCTGAATTTACTTGGTCTTGATCCAAGTTGGAATTGTGGTCAAAGTATGGATGGGGCTGGTAACATGAGAGGAAAATTCAATGGCGTAAAAGCGCTAATCCTGAGAGAATATCCCAAAGCTCTCTATATATGGTGTTCTTCGCACAGATTTACTTTAATTGTGGAAAATCTATGGACATATGCCCCCAAATGAAAAATTTATTTTCTCTTTTAGAGGAATTATATGTCTTCATGTCAGATCATACAAGCATGATCTTTTTACTACAAACTTGGACAAAGGTCCAACCAAAATAAGGAGACTGAAAAGAGTGCAAACTACAAGATGGTCAAGCAGAAATGATGCAATGCAAACAGTTGTCACCTGCTATGACACAATAAAGGAGACGTTGCATAGTCTGTCCATTGACAAAAAACTGCTAATGACTCAGGCACTGGCCTGTGGAAACAAATGACCGATTTTGAAAACATTTGTTCAATACATGTTGCCTCAGCTATTTTCAAAGTGTTGTCACCAATCACAATTGCTCTACAATAAAAAATAATTGATTATCGCAGTGTGTCAAAAATTGTGGCTGAAAACAAAGCTAAACTCATAAAAATGCGAAGTGAGTCGGAGTGGAATAAAGTGAATGATTCAATTCTTGCCTTTGCTGATGGGAATAATATTTCGCAACCCCACCGCAGAAGCAGAAAACGTAAGAGGTTTATGGATGAAATAGCTATCGATGAAAGAATAGATCCTCTTAAGAGATCAAAATGGAAGTTTATTTTCAAGTATTAGATTCACTTATTAAACAACTCACTGACTCACAGTTCTCTTTCCATAATCTCACATTTGGCAGTGCTTTCACATGAAGGAATTTTGAAAATTGTAAGAGAAAAAGAAAAGCAGGGATATAAATTCTTGCCTGAATCTTCATCAGTGAAAGACTTACGTGGGTTTTGCGATCTTGAAAGTGGCCAAATAATATAGGAACTAGAAACTTTTGCAATTGTGTATAAGGTTACTCAATCAGAAATTGACATTTCCGACCTGCTTTTAGAGAAAGAAAAGTGCAAAAGTAGGACACCTGACAGGGAATCTGACGTTTCAGGAGTGAAGGTGGAAATGAAGTTGAAGACCGTAAAGATTCAGACCATGATGAGTTGCTTTTGTCTGTTGATCAGTGGGTAAAAAGAGGCTTTGTTAAGCCTTACAGATGCCTGCAGTATATGTCAGCATTTCCTCAACTCACCATGCTGTATCGTATCCTTTTATCGTTACCTGTCAGAAGTTGCTCAGCGGAAAGGACGATGAGCCGTTTAAAGATTGTAAAGAACAGGTTAAGAAGCAGCTTAGGGGACGATTGGTTGTCAAGCTTATTGATACTATCATCTGAGAATGACATTCTCAAGAAAACCACAAATGAAGAAATTATCGAAAAGTTTGCCATATCAAATGCACAAAGAAAAAAGCTTCTGTTAAAATCTTATAAATACACTGCTGGCCACCGTAAATGCAACACCCTGAAGGAAACATGCAAATAATATGAAATTTACAACATGCATTAGCGGAGGTGAGATATGCAAATGATTAGAATTTCAGCGCAGACGCACATCACGCGCGCCTGTGGCGCCACTTCAAAGCGCTATTTATAAGGCTTGGAGATTTCGACGATTTCAAGTACGGCAATTGTGTTTTTCTTGTGGTTTTTTTCAAAAAAACGATCAATTATGCCTCGTAGAAAACAGCGATCATCTTTTGATCAAGTATCCGAGTTCGACAGAGGAAGGATAGTGGCCTACCGAGATTGTGGATTATCTTTCAGGGAAATCGGTAGTCGTGTTGGACGAAACCAAACAACTGTAATGCGGATATGTGATCGTTGGATGCAGGAGGGTACGAAGGACCGACGTGTTCGATCGCATCCACCTCAGTGCACCACTTCACGTGATGACAGGCATATTGTGCGTATGGCAGTGACGGATCGCTCAGCCACATCACGAACCATAGCACAGCACATTCAGTCTGTACCGCATCATCCAGTGTCTGCGCGTACCATTCGACGCCGTTTACAGCAGAGTGGTCTGTCCGCAAGACGTCCATTGCTTCGTCTACCCTTGACGCAGAACCACAGACGTTTCCGCCGCCAATGGTGCGATGAAAGAAGGATGTAGACGGCAGAATGGAATGAAATTGTCTTTACTGACGAGTCACGCTTCTGTCTGCAACACCACGATGGTCGGATTCGAGTCTGGAGACACCGTGGAGAGAGGATGCTGAACAGCTGCGTTATGCACCGCCACACTGGTCCTGCACCGGGTATTATGGTATGGGGCGGTATTGGATATCACTCTCGCACTCCTCTAGTACGCATTGCCGGTACTTTAAACAGCCAGCGCTACATCTCCGAGGTGTTGGAGCCAGTTGTCCTTCCTTACCTTCAGGGCTTGCCCACAGCCATATTTCAACAGGATAATGCGCGACCACACGTGGCACGCATTGTCCAAGGGTTCTCCGTCAATCGCCAGATTGAATTGCTTCCCTGGCCAGCTCGCTCTCCGGATCTTTCGCCGATAGAAAACATGTGGTCCATGGTTGCTCAACGATTGACCCAGAATACATCCCCAGCTGCCACACCAGATCAACTTTGGCAACGTGTGGAAGCTGCTTGGTCTGCTGTACCCCAAGAACACATCCAAAGTCTCTTTGAATCAATGCCGAGGCGTGTGGCAGGGTTGATCTCCAACAATGGCGGCTACTCTGGCTACTGATTTTGGCAGGAACCACACTTCACAGAAGTCTATAAATTTAATCATTTGATACTTGGTCAACATGTTATCTACAAAATAAATTTTGTTGTGATATCTCTTGTCTTTCTTGGTGTTGCAATTTGGGTGGCCAGCAGTGTAGTACATAAATCCCTGTGCTTAAAGAATTTATTTTCTGGTCATACTATAAATTTTTTTCAACCTAGAAGTGTTCGAATGTTTTCTCTTCCCTCCGTATAAGATAGCTGTTTTGTGTCACTACTCTAAAACGATTTAGTTTTTAAGGTTTTATGAATACTCATCTAAACATTGCGATAATACTCATTAATTTTTAACACATTTAGCTCGTTTTTCAATATCTAATTATTGAATTATTAATCTATGATGTGTTCAATTTTTTTATGTTCTATTCTTCCATTCAGTCAATTTTAGAGTTTTTTTTATGAATATAAAAATTATTCTTGTACAAAAGGTCAAGGTAAAATATTTGTTTTATTCATATAACATTCAGAATCTTTCAAAACATCTGTTTTACTATACTATAGTTATTTTCATTTGCAAAGTGTAAGTAATATCATTGTTTATACATGAAATTGTTGTTGTAAATATAAACTGTTCATTTTCCTAGCTGTTCTGGTTTTATTTATCTCATCCAAATTTATCTCTAACTGATTTACAAAATACGAAATATAGAGCTTTGTGTGGATTCAGTTGGAAATTTGAGATTCCAATAAAGGTTATATGGTTAACTGAATTTGAGGGGGGTAAAGAAAAAAATGGGGGGGGGGGAGGTTTGCGCCATTGGGCTTGAGGAGGATGGGCACCCCTGTGTGGGTGCTTCTA
Source organism: Meta bourneti (assembly GCA_933210815.1). Taxonomy (NCBI): domain Eukaryota; kingdom Metazoa; phylum Arthropoda; class Arachnida; order Araneae; family Tetragnathidae; genus Meta; species Meta bourneti. The sequence continues at coordinate 85,670,989 of OW119926.1, forward strand.
CTTTACTTCATTGTTAAATTTAAAGGAGACATTTAAAGCGACCGGAGAATAAAAGCATTGTTTTTAGAAGTGCAGAAGAGTTTTTAAATGTTTAAAACTTTTGAGACTAAAGAAAGAAATTTAGCTTTGAAAATTTGAGCATGGATGATGTGCTCAACAGTTCTAGAGTGATGAAGTAAGGACTTTTAATTTGTGACGGAAAATTATAACTATTCATTTAATTATTTGTTACTAAAATTCAAACTTTGCCATAGAAACTGTTAGAAATATAAGTTTATAAATGCAAGAAACAGGAGTAGTTCTATCCAATTACAGAAGTTTAATAAAGCAATTTAAAATATAAATAAATGCACAAACGCAATAACGGACACTAACAAATAAAAATACATCTCGGGAAATATTTAGGGTTCGATGTTTTAAATCTGATGATAAAACTGGTATTTATTTCGTATGTACATTTGATGTTTATGCTACTGCAGAGGTGCTGGAGTTTTATTCAATAGTTCCACATATTTGTGGAGAATCTAATTCAAACTGATAAACTCTAAATTTTAAAATTAGAAAGGTAACGGAGGCTTATAGCTCCGCAGCCGGTCTCTCACCTGCCCTACAGGTTTTGTAGTTCTTTCGTTACAAGTCGTATTTATATTTTTTAAATGTTCTTACAAAGAGCTTGTTTTTCGTTGACAAAATAGACCAAGGTAGTTAAAGGAATTGTACAAAATTAAATTGAATTTTAAGTATCTTTTAATGTCACAAACAGTGAATTCATTTTCGTTCCGTGAACCTATTCTTTATTTTATAAAGCTTTGCAAACATAAAAATAACACATTTTTTATTTTAGGATATTTCTGAAATGTTTCGGTTATTTTTCTGGGGCATTTTCAAACTACAAAAATTCCCACTCTAGTCATCACTTTTGGTAGTTTATATCTATTTTCACATTTACGAAGTAAATCATATTTTGCACATCCTTATATGCACTGCTAAACATCAAAAGTGCAACACCATGAAGGAAGTATCCAATAGCCTGGAAATTTGCACGATGGGTAGAACATGCAAAATTAAGCAAATGATTAGCACTGCAGTTTATATGCAAATTATGTACACTAGCAGCGCCCCCTGCAAGCAGTTTAAAAAGGGAGAACAAAAAGCAGGTTTAAGCATTGGAATTTAGTTTTTCTCGCTGATTCTGATTGTGTTTAATTATGCCTCGTCGAAAAATATGGCAGTCATACGAGCACATTCATGAGTTTGAGAGGACGAATTGTGGCTTATCGACTGCGAATTATCCTTCCCGTAAGTCGGTACTCGCGTTGGCTAGTGATGTGAATATGGAATTAGTGGGTGCAGGAGGAACGAACTGACCACTGTGCATCCTCTTCATATAACCAAACTAGAGGACAGACATGTTGTGCACGTGTATTACGGATCGTACTGTAACATCAAGAACCTTTGCTCAAGAAATATGGTTTGTTGCACATGTGTCATTACGTTCATTTCACCGTCGTCTGCAGCAATTGGAATTTTTTCAAGGCGTCCATTGCATGCGGCTACCTTTGACTTTGCATTACAAGCGTCTACGACTGCAACGGTGCGTAGATTGTCACATCGTCTTTTCAGATGACTCTCGATTTCGTTTAGAGCCACGATAGTCGCATCCCAGTCTGGTGGAACCATGGTTCGATTTCGTGATTCTTGCATTATGCATCTCCGTATCGGTCCGTCACCTGGAGTCAGGGTTTGGTATGTCGTATTATGCATCCCATACCATGCACCCGTTTAGTACTCATAGAACAGTCACCGCTAGGTCTATGAAGATTGGGATCCTGTTGTACTACCTTATCTTCATGGCTTGCGTGTGGTCAGTTCTCAACAAAACAATGCGCGTGCATGAACGTGGCAGCAAAAGTACAATTCCTCAATGTCCAGCCGGTTTTACTCTTCTATGTCCCTACCGTTCACCACATCTGTTGCCCATTGAACACGTCTGATTGATGATTGGCCAATGAATAGCACACCATAAGTTACCCGCGGCTACCGAAGATGAATTTGGCAACGTGTAGAATATTCACTAAATACACTTCCAAAGACTCTCTCAATGCTGTGGCTTGCACAGTAGTTATTGCTTCCCAGAGGTTCCGGATTTCTTTGTGTTCCGAAAGTCAAACGGAGCTATAACTTCCAATCATTTCCCCCTTGTGCTTTGTTAGTTGTGTAATGAATATGGATTTGACATCTCTTGTCCTTCATGGTGTTGTACTTTCGATGGCAAGCAATGTAGACAGAATGAATTTAAATTGAGTAGTGTTAACATTGATAAGTTTTCACAAGGACTATGTTGCGCTATTTATAACAAAAACAATCCGACTTATTATAAGAACATCTAATTTAATTAACCTTTGTTACATTGCATAAAAATTACCTAAATTTCATGATTTGGTATTTAGAGTAGTTAATTGAAGTTAATTTGAATAAAAATAAACAAAATTCTCTAAAAAATTTAGTGAAATGCTTTTAATGTGAATCTTTTTCAGGTAAAATAATGGTGTCAGGAAAAAAGGAACCATGAAACTTTCTTAACGTTAAATTAATTGCCTCAGTTATTTGTCTTTGGATAACTTTCTTTGCTTCGTTTAACATAAACAAGACACTTCTGCAAACGCATTTGCTGATAAGAATTGTAAAAGATAATAAAAATGTCCTTTAATATCCATTTGAAAATAGAATATAAATATCGAATTTCTTTAATGTTTTGCATTCATGTTCGAGATCGTTAATTTAATTGTTTTAAATGCGAATGATCCGAACAAAACTGCATTTATCTAGAAATGCATATTTATAAAGGAAACGCTTTTATTTTAATCTTTGGTTTGTGAAGAAGTTTCACATTCTCGTATATAGACGAGTTAAGCATCAATTAATTCGCAGTCAATGGAGCTTAAATCATCAAAGGTGTTACTAAATAATTTCTTATGTTTACCGATTTTTAATTTTTTATTCGGTTGCATGTTTCCTAGTAAGAAGTGATTTTGGGATTGGAAATCAATAGTTTTTGAATATTTTATACCTTATAGAGTGCAGCTCCGGTTTTATTGAAATGCTTTTAGAACGTATTTTGGAATCGATGCGCTGGTATCATCCAGTTTTCCTTGAATTCTTTCCAAACGATATTCGACGTTCTGTTTCATTATAAGTTGTCAAGAAAATGGATTATGCTTTTCAAAGAATGTCTTTAAGAAATATTGACCGTAACGTTTTGTTACACTTTATTTCAAGGGAATACGGCATGTTTAAGAGTTTTAATGTTTATAAAAATTAACATCAAGCAAAGACATTTTGAAACATGCTGAAACGTTTACTAAGAATACACACTGAAACGTTTAATAGGCTAAGTTAAAGTGAAAACCGGTCTTCAGAGTGAAATTAATAATTATTTATTAAACTTGGAATAAAAGTGACAATTTTAATTCTAAATTAAAGTTAATTTATTATACAATTCAATTCCACTATTTTATAATTTCTTTTAACATTTTTTCCCGGATTTATAGAGAAATATAATGATCTTTAGGATTTAAATACTGGTATTGGAACCTAGGGCAATAGCAGTTTTTTAAAAAACATGTTTAAATCTCTGATAATAAAATAACGTGAAATTCAGAATGTAGTAGACTATGAATGAGGTTTATAGGAACAGTGGTCTATACAAATTTATTTGGCATAGTGCAGGTTAAACATGCCTCCATTTCTTCTCTTCGGGTGTAAACTAGGTTCGATGATGGGGCAGTAACAGTTTAATTTGTCATTTACGTATCCCAAGCACTGATTGTTTAAATTGTACAAATGTATCACTTTAAATTTAGCGAATGGATTGCACATGGCTGTACAAAAACTTTTGCTATATAACAAACATTGGCCTTCATTTATATTTAGTATAATAGAAGCGTTTTTAGGACAATTTCAAAACTAGACATTTAATTATTCCTTTTTATGTATAGCTTGAATCGTATTTTGGATTCTGACTATACATAAATTCTGAATATATAAACAAGATTTATCTGAACAACAAATCCTATCTGGTGAATTATTTACATTAGTAATAAACAGTGTGAAATATGTGTAGTTTTAATTTATTTGTTGAAGTGTCAATTATTCGAACCATACGTAAAATATTACTATTAATAAATCATTCGTAATTGCTAAAGTATTATACAATAAACGCTAATGGTATTTGAAGAAGTTGAAAAATTTAAATATAATTTTGTGTTTCTATAGTCATTATATTTTATTTCAGTTGTGATGAGTAATAATTTAGGTAGAAAATAGGATTTGTAACAAAACGTGGGTCAGTAATTTAAAATTAATGTTAGGTAAAACAGAAAACTGTGCTATTATTGATATTTTTTTACTTGTATTGTATTTGCAGGTTTAAAAGCTTAAATATTATTTTATGTTTCCTGTAAGTTTTTTGTTTCGAAACAGCCATGTTATTTTATTTCACAGTAGTGATAAATAATAATTTATGTAGAAAATAGGCAGGAGTTGTAAAACGAGAGTCTTGAATTTGAAATTTTTAGTTAATGTTAGGTAAAACAGAAAATTGTCTTCTTCCATAATATTTTCTTATTAATATATATATTATTTTAAGCACATTAAAATATAGGAAAGGAACTGTAGTGCACGTTAGAAAGGAACTTTACACATAAATCAGAACTAAGTACTAGTTTATTCTCACATCTGTTTGAAGTTGATGCATCACATGATTCAACCACAATATAACTGTAATTTAAAATTTTATTTCTTACAAAATGCTTTCTGTAAATAAATTATTCCCATCTTTGAAGTTAAACCTCACCAAACTATAAAATAATCTATTGCTTTTCATTTCGTCGCATGCTCGTTATTTGCATTTAATGAATTTTCATCAATTATAGCATATTAAACTATAATGTTGATCGATTAACAATCTAGTAATGCATCATGTAATCCGTAAAGGTATCTTTACATGGTTAAAGTTTCCGTCACGAGCGTATACTCGAATATAGGAGTCATTGATGTCAAAATGTTAAAAAGTGTTTCAGGAAGTAGAAACAATATTCGCCTGAAATCGAAAAATTGGCATATTAAAAAAATTAAAATGATGAAATAAGAACTTGGGAGACAATTATTAAAAATATAACCTACCTAGAATAATACATATATAATTATTAAAGCTAACATTTCTACCATGATGCCCATCAATACTCTATGAACATACCGTCGGCTTAGAGGAGAAACACATTAACTGAAAAAAATATTTCAATGTACAGCTGCTAAGAGTCTGACTATTAGTTTTTAAACCAACAAATAAAATTATAAGCATTTTGATACTATACTCATCATCAAAATAAGAATTCAGTGTCTACATAACCATTCAAGATTGGCATCAAATATTGTAATTATATGAATAAGACCATAAATAGTCAGTAGATATTTTTAACCAAAAGCTCCACACACAACTAGGCTATTTCTTCAGGAGGCATGGCACGACGAATCCCTTCCCGCAGAGGGAGCATGTGTGTCTGAAGTCTCTCGTGTGCTTGAACACTATGTGTCTGCAGATTAGACAAGTCAGAGCTCCTGTAGTCCCAGTGCGGCCTCTGCTGCGTGTGAACCCGCTTGTGCTTCTTGAGGTGTCCTGCCAGTGTAACGTCTTTTCCTCATATGGGGCACCTGGTGTCTCAATCCCGCGTGCATCCTCTCTTGCACACGCAGGTCGCTTAGCAGATCGAATGTCCTCCTGCAGATGTTGGGCCGCTCTTCCGCATGGAGGCAGAGGTGATGCTGGAGATCATATCTATGGGCGAAGGCCTTGTTGCAGTGCTCGCACCAGTATTCCCGAACGGGCGGCATGTAGTGTATCCTTCGGTATCTTTCCAGAGCAGAGGGAGCGGAGAAGTGAGCACCACAGATGTGACAATCTAAATCTTCGATGTCCCCTGTAATGTTCGAATCGTATTAGTGTTGAGATAATTCATATTAATTAGCAGCGACCGAAACTTAGCTATCACAGACACGAATGTTTGAAGTTTATTCAACAGAGAATTAAGTGTTTTTTAAATTTTATTTCAAACATACACTTTCGATTATTAATTATACTCTTACGCGAGGAGGCGGAGGTAACGCTGGAGTTCATATCTAAAGGATAAGCCTTGTTGTAGTGCTCACACTGGTGCGGCCTCTCAATCGAGTGAGGAAGTGCCTTCTGATGTCGGCCCTGATATAGGAGGAGTAGTGGCAATGGGGGCATAGGTAACTCCGATTGGACTGCCTGCCGTGGCATACCCTTCGATGTCTTTCCAGAGCAGAGGGAGTGGAGAAGACAGCACAGCAGAGGTCACACTTGAAATCTTCAATGTCCCCTGTAATGTTCGAATCGTATTAGTGTTGAGATAATTCATATTAATTAGCAGCGACCAAAACTTAGCTATCACAGACACAAATGTATGAAGTTTATTCAACAGAGAATTAAGTGTTTTTTAAATTTTATTTCAAACATACACTTCGATTATTAATTATACTCTTACGAGAGGAGGCGGAGGTAACGCTGGAGTTCATATCTAAAGGATAAGCTTTGTTGTAGTGCTCACACTGGTGCGACCTCTCAATCGAGTTAGCGAGGAGGTGATTTCTGATGTCGGCCCTGATATAGGAGGAGTAGTGGCAATGGGGGCATAGGTATCTCCAATTGGACTGCATGCCGTGGCGTACCCTTCGATGTCTTTCCAGAGCAGAGGGAGTGGAGAAGACAGCACAGCAGAGGTCACACTTCAAATCTTCGATGTCCCCTGTAATGTTCGAATCGTATAAGTGTTGAGATAATTCATTAATTAGCAGCAACTGAAACTTAGCTATCAGACACGAATGTTTGAAGTTTATTCAACAGAGAATTAAGTGTGTTTTTTAAATTTTATTTTCAAACATACACTTTTGATTATTAATTATACTCATAATATGATAATGAAAACAGTCTTGTTAATCTTGTGACTTTATAGAGGGACTTGCATTCTGAAAGAATAGAGAATTACTCAACATAACCAATAAACTTCATTACTCTGTGGTTTACTGGTTTGAAATTGAAAGAAAAGGAAAATTCATGTTTTTATGGATTAAAATGCGACATTACAAGCAAGGCTTGGGTTCATTGGGTTCCAGTGGGTCTTAGGGGTCGTGCACCAATTGCTTAAAATAAAAACAAGGCAGGATTTCACATTAATCGTCTCGAAGGAAAAATCCGTCAAGGATTTACACATGTTGTACAGACAGCCTTCAATTACCTGCTACATAAAATGGGTTCAGAACTTAATTCTCTTGATCACAACAAATGCCCAGTCTTTTCCAAAAAAATGAAAATTTTTTGTATGCAAAAATATGCTAAGAGATGAATAAGGTTCCATGCAGAAAAGCACCACCGCAACACAGAAGTATTGCACTAAAAGCAAAGAACCATGTAAATCAGAGTACAGCTTGAGGAGGTGGGCGGGTACCACACGTCAGTACCCGACAACCCCTGAAACAGATTTGAGAGCTTAAAATATAATCAATCATGTTGCAAAAAAATATTGTTGTACACCATGTAGAAAACAAGTATTTCAAAGGTAAGAGTGTAAACAAAAATATCTGTGTATCCAATGTAAACAATAGCCTGTGTAAAAGTATATGAACAAAGACATGTGTGCAATGTAAACAAGAGCACATGAAGGATTGTATAGACATGTGTGCATAATATACAAAAATGTGTAGTAGGTAAACAAACAAATCTGGAATGTAAACAAAAGCATGTGTGCAATGTAAACAACAAGATAGGGCATTCATACATATATAAAGTACTTCAAAAAATTTTCAGGAATTCGCTCACGATATCCATATCTAGTCATGACTTTGGGCAGACGAATGTTAGCTTACCGTGCTTAAAATGTAATGTCTAACTCCAGGCAAAAGAAATGTAGTTTCTCCCTTACCTCTTCAACCTTAAATTAAAACAAAAATTCTCATCAACCTACATTCCAATTGTACAAATTCCACACTACTTTATACTCAATTCAAAACACTAAAAATTCCCAACGTTTCAGGCAACCAACCATCAGTCAGTCCTTGTGAAGAAACCGAAAATTACATAACCAAATAAATCCTAGCCAATTTGCTTCCCCCAAAAATGTAAAAAACTTAAAAAAATACAAAAATGTACAGTATCTACTGTTTTTCCAATTGTTCGGAATTTCAAAAAAGTTTTTTCTAGTGGACCACACTACCATTTGCTCTTGTTCGTAGGTTGTACGTGTGTGGCCCTGGCGCTGCTGCAGGATTTCCCTGGTTCGGGTGCGTCGCATTCCCTGGGTTTGTGTTTTGTTTGGCAGTATTCCCATTCCTCGTTGAGTTCCCGTGTGATTGCAGATAAACCCAACCTGTAATACCCTTTGACACTCCACTGTCTTCTGTCGTACAGCCTTCGGGTTCTGTTGGGGTTTGATCACCAATTGCATCCGGATGCTGAGCGTTGAAATTTGTCTTTACCTGGAACTAAGCCATGAAGTAATCGTGGGGTGGCTTTCGTTAGCCTTTCAATATTTACCCTTTGCTTGCGGTTGGGGAAGTTTTTGTCTGCTATCTCAAATACCACCTCAGAAATTTTCTTTGTAACCATAAAATTGCCTCTAGTTGGCTTGTTGATCTTCCTCGTCAACCCAGGTTTTATTTTAGGGTACAGGTATACTTCATCTCCCACTTTGATTCCCTTTTCTTCTGCAAACTCGTTCCTATACAGCTCGTTATTCTGCTGCTTGAACCAAATTCTCCCTCACCTCATTATAGGCATCGTGCAGTCTTCTAAGTAATGAGGTCGAAAAAAAAGTCGTCTTTCTCTTCTTTTATATGAAATAAAGTTTTAATTGACTCATCATTTTGCATTTCTGCGAGTTCTTCTTGATACTGCATATTTGAAACATCAGACAAATCCACTAACATTGGCTGCATCATCCAAGGTGGGAAATCACAAATTTTTTCAAATCAGAAAACCTTTCTTTTAAATCAGCCGATACAATTTTCAGATGATTGACAATAACATGTATAACGGTATCAGTGACTTCACATTTTTGGAGCCAATGAAACTTCTCAAAATTTTTGTTGTAAATATATGTCTGACATAATTCAATAAAGGTAATGAAACCAAATATCTTCGCTTTTGCATCGACAAGAGTTTTATTTGTTCCTTGAAGTAATTTATTTAATATATTTAGTTTTTCAAAGATATCGATTAAATAACTCACAAATGACTTACCATCGACCGTTAACAGATTTTTCATTTCAGGTTTGTTGCTTAAAAAAATCACTAAGAGTATCAAATAGTTCCATAAGTCTTTTCAAGCAGTTCCCTTTCGAGAGCCATCTTACTTCAGTGTGAAGTACGAGTCTCACATGGTCTTCATTTTGTTCTTCACAAAATAACTTGAAGAGACATTCACATTTGACACTTGCTTTAATAGCATTGATACACTTTATAACTAAATTTAGTACTTCATTTAGAACAGGCAAAATGTTTTTAGCTACCAGGTTTTCCCTATGAATAACACAATGCACAAGCATTTTTGGATTCTCATCTTTCATCAATTTTAAGCAACCATTTTTCTTCCCCATCATATTAGGAACACCATCTGCAGCACAAGATGTTATATTTTTCATTGGTATATTATTGACATCTAAGTAATTTTTTAACTTACTATATATATCTTTGGAGGTAGTGGTGCTTTCTAATGATTTACAGAACATTTCTTCAGCAAAATCACCTTTATCAATTATATCTTACATAAGTTATAAGTACAGCCTCACTGTATCTCAAAGTTGGTTACTTTAGACTAAAGTAACCAAATGTAAATATTATGACCAAAATTTCCTTCTCAGTGGTGCTATACACTCGCTTGGGTTGAATTTTCAACTAGCAAAAGCCACTTGTTTGGGGAATCCGGATTGATCTAACTGGGCAATAACTCCACCTACTGCCGAGTCTGAAGCATCAGTGTATGGGACAAAGTCCCTAGTCATATCTGGGAGAGTAAGGCATGGTTTCTCAACCAAAGCTACCTTGAGGTCATTCAAATCTACTCTCTGCATCTTGTGTCGAAATGAATTGTTTGGATTCTTTAGTTAAATCAGTGAGGTGGATAGCAAGGCGGCTAAAATCCTGTATGAATTTCCTGTAATAATTTACACGTCCCAGGAAAGATTGAACATGTTTTCTGCAGGTTGGGGTTTTAAATTTTTCTACCACCACTATATTCTTTGTCTTCTATATTCCTTTTGTCAAGGAAAATCTTTCCATTGGCTACAACAAAACCGAGGTAGACGATTGATTCCCTCAAAAATTTACATTTGGATGGCTTGAGTTTAAGATTGCACTGGAGGAGTCTTTTGAAAACTAATTCCAATTTCTCGAGATGGGAATCAATTGTATTGGAGGCGATCACAATGTCATCCACAGACCAAAATCTGGGCTGGTTTTAATCCAGAAAGGCAATTTCCATCAACCTTTGGAAAGAATTGGTACTAGTCTTTAGACCAAAAGGTGTTCTTTTGAACTGGAAAAGGCCTTGGTTGGTGGTAATGGCTGTTTTGTGCCTATCTTCTGGGTCAAGCATTTGCTGGAAGAACCCACTCGTGAGGTCAAGGGTTGAAAAGTACCTGCTACCCTGCAGGTTGTCAATTGCTTCAGTATTTAAGGGTAGGGGATACGAGTCTTTTGACGTGTTGAATCTGTCAGGTTATCCGATGTAAAAGTGTGTCACACCCAGATAAGTCCGGCACAAATCCAGCAAAAACTGCCTTGTATTTGTCCAATAGACCCTCTATCTTACTTTTATCTGCTTCTTCGCAGCTACCAACATTTGGGTCTTGAGCAAAATAATTGAGGTCCAGCCCTGGGATGCTATGTGAAGAAATTAAGGGGCGGCATTCAACAAGTTTAGTTAATTTATTTAAGTGGTAGATGGTTATCTGGGGGTTCACTATTAAAATGGGAATTTGGTTGGGTTTATTATGACATACTGATTGTGCTACTGATATTTGTTTATCTCCACTTTTACAAACTGGCACAGCTAAAAAAAGTATCGCTATTGATTTGACCTGAGGATAAACAATTTTTTGTGAAAGGGGTGGAATTATTGACTTAATCATAGCATAGACTGGAACTCCATTATTCGTTGCTTCCATTACTTCTCTGGCTCGTTAAACCGCATTACCTTCTTGTCAATCACGAGGCAATTATCAGCAAAATTCAATTGTCATTTGTATTGTTGCAAAGATGGTTTCCCCAGAATTAATGTAAATGTTCCCGACATGTTGTGTGACATAATAAAGTACTTAATGTTAAAACTATCTCAGCCTATTCTTGTATTTATATAAACATACTGATTAATTTCGAAATCGTTGCCATCTATTGTATTGACCCTAACGCAACATGGCGTCCTTATAACATGTTGTAGTAATGTGGCGTCAATCAAATCCAGACCTGCTCCCGAGTCAAGGAGTGTCTTCTGTGGTTCATCAAAAACATGTGTTATAATAATCGGAAGTGAACCATGTGAATTTTGGGAAGCAAAAATCTCCTGCACCAAGGATGGGGACTCTTCTAACAGTCATACAGTGGATTGTTGGCCCAAACTTAGTTTAAATTCATGTCTAGGTGAAAGGGAGGTTCAGGATATCTCTGTGGTGGGACAAACTGAGTTTATAAACTGAGGGGAGATTCCTGATTCTGGTTTCTGTACTGTTCCTATCTGGTCCAACCTGGTTGCTGTGGTAGGGGGCCTGTATATCTCCCTTGATTCCTCCATCTACAATCTCTACTGAGATGGCCCATCCTACCGCAGTTGTAGCATGACCAGTTCTCTCTGTATTGATCCCTGCTGCCGACTTGTTGTCACTGTGAATTCTGAGTTTAAAGTAAACAGTCTCCTGAGGTTGCAACAGGATTTTTGTCACTGTGGAGACGATTGAGGTTGTTTCGTCTCCACTGGACTTTTGTTGTACGTGCACTCACTGGCTCAGGGTCATGGCAGGCATCCGAGATGGTAGTGGGTGCTGAAGGTTTGTCACTGTTACTTGTCGTTTTGACATGGCACACATTATGAATCACAGGAATTTCCATGTTATAAAGTTCGAGAGTCTGTTGAAGGAAGTTGAGAGTCACTCGATTTATCAAGAGGAGGTCATACCCCAGAAGGCCTTGAAATGCATTTGATGTTATGTCTTTTGAGACAAAGAAGTTTTGACGTATTTGCATAGCATTGATCTTTATAGAGGGATGTCAACACAGTACAAAAACTTAACCTCTGTGTAGTTGACGCTTTTGATTCTGCACTGTCTGGAAATAAATTTAGGTTTTATCTTGTCTCGAATGGTGTTAAAGACCCATTCAGGTAATAGAGAGATATGCTGCTTCCGCTGTCAACAAGAAAGATGAACTTTTCCTCTGTGACTGATACTTGAATCATGGGTAGTGAAGCTTGGTTGCTTACATTCATGACATGTTGTTCTGATGACTCCACTGTGACATTTCCTGCTTCTGGATGACTTGGGGAGTGAGGCAAGCCATCATCATTCAGTTTAACGGTGGAATACTGATAGAAGGCAGGGCAAGCTGTTTGTCGTGGTTGTCTTGTAGGGAATGGTGGTCTACTTCTTTCTTGTGGGAACATACTTTGGGATTGAAGGATTTGTTGGTGTGGGTTCATAGGTTGCTGATTTTGTTGCCATATAATTTGGATTCCAATCGGGTGCTTGGGGATTCAGGAACTGCTGAGGGACAATCGCATGTTCTTGAGGAACAATGTATGAGAAAGATGCTGCGAACTGTTCTTGGGGTATGGGACGGGATGACAGGCATTGGGTTGCTGGAACTGACGGCCCTTGCTGTTGTGATGATATGGTCTCCATTGCTGCCGTTGGGATACGTTAGGATTCATAATTCTTGAGAACTGACGACACTCAATCATTATGTGCCCTGCTTGTCCGCAGTCTTTTGATGTCTGCATTGCACCATTTTTATGTTGTTGTTTTGATGTGTTTGATATTTGGAGGACAATTCCTTCCAGCTTCTCACTAAGCCTATCTTCTTGAGAATTATCATGGACTGGTGGCAGGAATGTGGTGGTGCAAGTCGTATGATGTTCTTGTCTGCATCCTTGTAGCGATTTCTATCGATCCCTAGGTGTTTTATTGATTAATTTCTTTTGTATGGTTCTGGAAGTGAGGTGATAAACTTATTGTTAATTACGTCATCGATAACGGCTCTGGCTTCAGGTGTAGAGGCTTTGCCATAAAGAGTCTGTGCTGCTATTTGTAATTGATGGGCAAAGTTTTTCACATTTTCTGTTGCTGAATTTTATTAGGTGGAATTCTTGCTGCTTTTCACTTTCTGTTCTGCTGTGTTGGAAGAATGCAGAAAATATTGCTTTGATGTCCTCTATGGATTTGGCAGTTTTGCATTGTGGGTTTGTGGAGAAATATTCTAGTGCTGACCAGTGAGTTTCGTACCAAGGATGGTTTGAACAATGGCAAAGTCCGATGCATGAATCTGAGTAACACGTTCCAGTTGAATGAAAAAGTTATCTAGGTTCTCTAGAACATTGAACGTGGGGATTAAATCTATTGTGAGGTTGGGAGAACTTATGGGATCTGGAGTAGCTTGATTCATGTTATTACTTGGAATAATTTGATGGGTATCAGGACTCCGGATTTGTTGATTGTTATTATTTGCAGATTTTGAGGAGCGTAATTCCATATACTTCTTGATTTAGTCACTTTTGCACTTGTAGGAAATATTAATTATAATGTAAGTACACAACTGTACTTTACAGAAAATTTGTTGTGTGTAGGATTTTGTAAAAAGTTAAGTTAACATAAATGCACGAAATTCAAATACATAAATGCAATAGTAATAATACAAGTAATGATTCAGAAAATAACATACGTGGATGACTCATAAAGTGAGGGTACAGCTGTAGTCTCTGCCGCGCGCGGTGGCAACGCGTTTTGGCGTAGTTATAAGCGACTCATGCAGGCTGATGGTAACCCATTTTTTTCTCGAATTGTCTCCTGGTTAGGGTTAACCTATTTTTATGGCAACCTTGCCGGCGTCCAGTTCTCATTTACAGTGTGTGTGAAATATGTTAAAATATTAGAATAACTTATATTCTACTAATGTACATTTTTTTTTATTCATTTCATTCATATGTGGAGAATGATATCGATTCACTGTTGGAAATCCGAGAACAAATGGGTTACCCTCACCGGCATGAGTCGCTTATAACTACGCCAAAATTCCATACATTTCATCCATATTTGCAGTGTTTTTTTATTCAAATGTTGTTTCATTCAGATTTACATATTTCATCCATACGTATGCAGTATATATTCGATGTTGGAAGATTTCCGTGGCGACATAAAAAGTGCGCCAAACACGGCGCCAAAAAAAACGCGTTGCCACCGCGCGCGGCAGAGACTACAGCTGTACCTTAAAGTTTAATTACATACAGTTATCATTTCGTGAGATTCATAACTGCGATAGATTGCACGGAGATGCCGAGTACTGATTAAATGCGACCTGATTAAAATACATATAACCAGTTTAACAATACTGAGGGTCAAATTATGAGGGTAATATAGGGAAAGAAATGGAGCTTACTAGAAACACTTACCGACAACCGCTATGGACCCAACAGTAGCGCTTGAAAAACGCGCTAGATTCAAGAGTGTTGAGTACCTTGAGGTTTATGGCTGCGACGTGGTCGCCTTCACTTCTATTGGTAATAGGAAAAGTGGAGTTGTTGAGTTGAATTTGTTTGTAGAGATTAGAAATCGGATTAGTCCTTTAGAAGCTTTGCCATCAGATTGCAGAAGTTATAAGTATATGCAGTTTCGAGTTTTAAGGAATGGAAATATTTTTTTCGTTCTTTATTGATTTTGTGCAATCTAGTAAAACGTGGTCTAATGAATCCTCCTTTTTACATGTAGAACATTCTGCTGATTCTTCGAGATTGAATCGGAATAATAAGGAGGATGTGATAAACATTTTAATCCTGCATCTTGTTAATAAAACATCTTCTCTTCTGTTGTTTGAAAATTTGCAAATATTTGTAAATCGGGAATATTTCTTAAAGTCGAGTGATATTTGTTTGTTATCCATTTTTAGTTAGTTCTTTATCGATTTCAATTTTTCGTCTTGTCAGGTCTTCTGAAGATATTCAATCTAAAAAGATGTCTTGATGATTGACAGCTTTTGAAACTTTATCCGCTTTTTCATTAATATCTATGTTCCGGTGGCCTGGTATCCAAAATAAAGTTATGTTGATTGATTTTAATTGTGATTTAACTAATTTATTTCTTAAGCGAAGGATTACTTTGGGAGATTTAATGATAATGTTGGTGAACGCTGTTGGAACTGATTTACTATCAGAGAAAATCGCACATCTTTTGTTCGGGGTTGTTAAGTCGTCTATTGCTTGACAAATTGCTAAAGCTTCTGCAGTGAAAATGGCATTAATGTTATTAATTTGTGTTATTAATGTTATTAAACTAAAGGAACTTTCTTCTTACCAACCAGCAATTGAGGTGAATGCAATCGATTATGAAGCATCTGTGGCAATTATATGGTAATCATTAAGTATTCTGTCTCTGAATTCTTGGAAAAGTGGATTGATTGTTTCGGGAATATTTTTATTTTGGAAATCATAATCTGAGATTTTAATCTGGATATCGTAGTAATTCAAGATTAGTTGCAAAAATAAATTCGATGATGTTATCGGTATTAATGTCAAGATTTTTAAACATTTCTACTAGTATGTGTTGAAAATTAGGGTCACTTTGATCTTTCGTTTGTTCGTTTTTGGATTTTGCGATGGTGGTATTAAGGGGAGAAATTGCATTGATACTGATGTGTCGGATCCAAAAGTTGACATTCAATCTAGTGATTCTTTTTGACAGGTTTGATTCATTTGATATTTTCCTGAGAGCGAGTAAAGGAGTCCATCTTGGTAAACCAAGAGCGATTCTTAAAGCTGAATTATAAGCTACTTCTAAGATTTGTTTTTGGGATTTGCTGGCGTAGTGTGTAATAATGTTTCCGTAGTCAAAAAGGCTTCGGATACAAAATTGAATCAATTGATGTAGATGTTTGGATCCTGCTCCATAACTGTTGTTAGAAAGCGCTTTTAATAAATTAATTGTTTTGAAGACTTTAGAACGAATGTAATTGAAGTGTGGTGCGAATTTTCCTGTTTTAGAGAATATAACACCAAGAAATTTCAGTTGATTTGTCCAAGGAATGTGTTTGCTTCCGATTGTTAAGAAATATTTTTGAATATCTCTTTTACGAGAAAGGTTGATAGAATGACATTTGTCCGGACGGATTTCTAATTTCCAATAACTGCACCATTTAGAAATTTTGTCAAGTGTGTTTTGGAGTTTGATGTAAATATTAAGGTTGAATCCGTTACAAATAATAAAAATGTCGTCTGCATAAATGATAATTTTCAGTCCGTGAAGATTGGTTTCGTATATATCTTTCATTATATATCGTAAAAAGAAAAGCGGATATAACGCCACCTTGTATTAAACCTCGTTGTGTGGGTTGGGCTGTGGAAATTGAATTTCTCCACTTGACTTTTATATTCTTCCTTTGAGAAAATTATGGATCCATTGAGCTGCTCGACCTTTGATGTTATTTTTAAGACATATTTCTGACTCCAAATAGAATCGTATACTGCGTGAATATCTAATGATATTCCTATAATAAATTCTTTTTTATCGATTGCTTTCTGAATTTTTTCATAAACTTGAAAAATGCTGTGTCTCTGAAGAGTAAGAATCCGAGATGAGAATTTTCAAGTGGTTCTTTAAGGATTGTGTTTTCAATAAGGCGTTGTAGTAGAGAGAGAGAGAGAGAGAGAGAGAGAGCATGTTTTCGAAGATTTTTGCGGGAACTGAAGTTAGACCAATTGGTCGGTATGATTTAATTTCTTCTTTAGGTTTATTAGTTTTGTGAATAGGGACTATGATAGTTGTTTTCCAACTGTCTGGGATTTCGTTGGTTTGCCAGATATGATTGAAACTATTTAATAATTTGGAAAGATATTTCACTCAAATTTTTTAAAAGAATTGCAGAAATTTTGTCTTCTCCTGGGGTTGAAATTTGTGCTTTTCTGATCGATTTTTTTAGTTCGAAAGAGAAATCGCGATTCATATTCGTATCTCCTTGTCCTCCGTAATCAAGAGGGATTGGTTCGTGATCCATTGCTTGACTGAAAAATTTTGCAAATGTTTCACTTTGTTCGTTTGGTTGCGTAATAGCTTTGTTGTCAAGGTTAAGTAAATGTTGCTAGGTTTGCATTGCAAACGATCTATTTGAAATATTTTTAAATATTTTGAAAAGTAGTTTTGAATCGTTTGAATTTGAACAGGTTTTATCCCAATGTTGTCTTGATGCATTTTCATTTCCATTTTAAGTATAGCAGATGATCTTTTATATTGAATCCAGTGTTCTTTTGAAATGTATTTTTTTTGCTTGCTTGTAATATTTTCTTTTGCAAAGAGCACTGCATTTGGAAGTCCACCAAATCGGAAAATCTTTGAGTGGAAAATGTTGAACTTATTTATTATGAAAGATTGATTGTTCGATAATGTTTGATAAGTTAGATTTTCAATTTTCTGGATTTTATCACTGACTTCTTTAGAAATTAAATCCCATCTTTATCTTAATCTAGTTTGGTAATTTGTATTGGTTTTTCCAATTGTGATGATAATCGGGTAGTGGTCGCTTCCAAAAGTATCTTCTGTTACTTCATATTTAATTTGAGGGAAGATATCTGGTGAGCATATCGAAAGGGGTCAATAAGCGAGGTGGATCCGTTGGAAGAGGTGTCAGTGGGGATATGATTATTGATAAGGCAAAAATCATATATGAGAATCCAATTTTCAAGATTTTCTCCTTCTCTTGTGTTGGTTTGAGCATTACAAAAGTTGTGGTGGGCGTTGAAATCACCAAGTATGAGAGTGGGATTTGAAGTGCTAGTACAAAATGGATCTAGCTCTTTCGTTGAGTTTTCCTTTGGGACAGTAAATATTAATGATGTTTAAGCATTGATTGTTTGAGTTGTGGACGTTACTTCCTAAATATTCTTCATTAATTGATAAGGGCGGAAAACTTATAAAATTTGTTGATAATTTTTTATTAATTGCGATTAAGAAGTCCTCCTCCTTTGTTAGGTCTGTCTTTTCTGAATATTGTTTTATTTTTAAGATGAAATTTTTGATCGGGTTTTAGATGTGTTTCTTGAAATACGCATATATCTATTGAGTTAAAGAGCGAGTTCTGTAGCCATAGATTCTTATTACGAACGCTTCTTGCGTTCCACTGAACAATTTTTAGATTGAAAGCAATAAAAAGGAAAATGAAAGGAAGACCTACTTGTTAGAAACGAAAACCCATGGCTATTATTTTCTGACTATTTCTTTGAATTTGGTTGGATTGTTCTGTTTTTTTCTTCGTTTCATCGAGTCGAAAAGGTTAGTTTTACTTCCTGTTTCCAAGTCATTTTCAGCTTCAATTTTAACTTTATATTGATAACTTTTTTTGGACTAGGGCTATTTGGGGCTTGATTCTTTTTTCTTTCTGGACTTGTAACTGTTGTAGATGTTTGGGAATCTTCAGATTGCGTGTTTCCTTGGATGATGGTTTGGATCAAGGATTTGCCGAATTCGTTCAAGGTTTTGATGCTGTGCTTGTTCTTTCAATGTTTCAGTAGGATTGTTTTAAAATTTGTTAGCTTCTTGAATTACTTTTTTATATCCTAAATTAGTTGATGTATTTTCTTGATTAGTTTGAAGAATTTGTGATATTAGTGGTTTGGGAGTTGTTGATTTATATGTTCTTGCTTCTGTGAATGAAGTGATTATATGCTTTGAATTCCAGAAATTTGCGTTCTTCATTGCGTTTTGGGCAATTTGGGTAGTCTGCTGGATGGTCTTGTTGGCAATTACAGCATTGTATTGGATTGTTACAGTTCGGGGTTTCATGGTTTTGATTGCATTTTACGCATTTTTCCTCGTTTCTGCAATTCCTCATTGCGTGATCGAATTTAAAACATTTGTGACATTGTCTTGGTTTGTCGATAAAATTGATATCTTTTGAATGGTGTACCACATTTTGATTTCAGGAGGTATTTTCGTTCCTATTATCGTTACAAGGACATTGTGGGTAGGTACTCTGTTGTTTCCTATTCTTTTTTGAGACCTTCTAATCTCTAGCACTTTCAAGTCATTTTCTGTTTCTAGTTCTACAATTTCTTTTGCTGGGGCATCAATCGAAATATCAAATAAGAGAAATCGTGTTGTAACATTTTCTGTTTTTATTTCTGTCGTGATAGGCATGTTCAGTATTTCTTCTCATTTGGCTATTCAGAGGCACATTTTCTGTCTTTACTCGTAATAATGATTTTGTTGTTCCGTGTGAAACGTAGTTTCAATTTGCTTGTGGGAGTGAATTTTTGAGTTATCTCTTCTTTGAGTTTTCTTGGATATTGTTGAGGTATTCCATTTCTAAATCTTTTGAGCTGAGGAATAAACAATGTTTTGCAGTTCGTAGTCAGAGACTTTGACAAGTATGACTCGGTTTCTTTTAATAGAATTTTTTGGCTTGACAGTAACTACAAACCATTTCCATTTTCCCGATGGTAACACTTCCATGCAGCGAGTAGTCTTTATGTGAATCGTTGTGGAATCCTTCCAATGCTAAGCTAAAATGGTGCGCAGTCCGTGATCGTTTGGCTCTATCTCTCTTATCCTGTAGTCGGGCCTGATGCTGCTGTGCCGACTCTGTTGCTCTAGATGTAGTAGCTCTATCCCTCTTATCCTGAAGTCGGGCCTCACGCTGCTGTGCCGTCTCTTACTCTAAATGTAGTAGCTCTCTCTCGCAATCGCAAGTCTTCTATTCCTCTCCTCGGAAGTTTCTTGACTACGCTTATCTTTCTTTCATCATCTTAGCCGTTGACTGCACTTGGCCGATCGACTTCCGCTTCCTTGGATGCATTGCAAAGAAATCTGTAAAAGAATACAAAAAACTATTTCATAAATTAAGCAAAAGGCACACTCTCACTGAACAATGAAATCTATTATAGAATACAATAAAAAGCTAAAATTAACGAAAAACCAAATTCAAAATTATGAAGTACTTACATCAGTTTAGAAATATAAATCCAAAATGTACACTATCACTGTCGAATAAAGTAGTAAACACATATACAATCAACTAAAAGAGCGAATTAAAACTGTCGGATTCACTGAAAGATGATAAACTGGAAGACTTACCGAGTTAGCTTCCTTTAAATACGACCAGCTAAGAATCGAGTGGGTGCTGGAATGTTCTCCATCATGAGTCCAAGAAAGTTTCCGTTTCTCCAACTTTCTAGAAAGTTCTAGAAAGTTTTATAAAAAAAGTAAACATTAATTCTGGTGCTGCCAGATACCGAGTAGCAAAATTACGCTTTCATAATCAATGAGTTTTTCGTTTGTGCTTTTCGGAATAACGGTGCTTGAGTTTGAAATAAATGTAATCGGTGTTGACAAATTAAACTGAATAGATAAAAAAATTTCAAAAAGCAGAAGGCCGATTTTACAGAATTTTTCAGAAAGAAAATCACTGCTTTCAACGAAGGATTCACATGTATCTATTCCGGGCATTTTAAAATAAGTTACACGCCTTACCTAAAAAGCTCATGAAACAGAATTCTACAAATCATTACGTATTCAATAAACTATTTAAGGAAAGTTGGGTCGAAATATACACCAACTTTCCTGAAAATCATCCTTGAACTCCTGAAAACCATTCCTTGAATTTCCTTGCAAAAATAAACATTTTAAAATATTCTTTCTTCATCAATAGAATATCTATAATTTATTTACATCATGGGAAGAATTAAAAAGTCAGTTCAAACATAAATATTGTAATTTAATTTGTTTTGAAAAAAAAAAACGTTTTTCGATCAACACTGGTAAAGCAACCATAGCCGCCTAAAGCAATCAATCTATGCTCAATGTCATTTCTATGGCGATTTCGGAAAGTTTTTAGCCCCATAGGGCCAATAGAACGGAGGTTAAGAGAGCCTATGCTGACCGCAGTGTTCTAAAGTATAATAGAACCAAATTTGGTGTGGATTGGTCAAACGGTGTAGATTTGTATAGAAAATATACATATATACAGGGTGTTATCAAAATAATGGAAACACTGGATTTATAAGGAATCCTTTACTAATATGGCGTAGGACTGCCTTTGGTATAGTATGGTATGCATTTCATTTAACGTCGCACAGGAGCAACACAACGGGCTATTGACGACGGTCCGGGATCAAACCCTAAGGGAAAGAACCGAGGACAAGTAGTTTTGAAATACGGTCAGATGACGAGGTCACTTTACAACCGCTGCCTCAGTCAAAACTTGAATCTCGAAATTAACATTTTATTTTTTTGTAATTTTTAAGATAGGTATGTATTTCATTTAACGTCACACTGGAGCAACACAACCGGTTATTGGTAACGGACCGGGATAAATCTCAAAGGGAAATATCCGCGGATTCCACGTAATTTTGTCATTTTTAAGGCGTTAATGCGATTTAAAGTTATGTATATGGTGAGGTGGGTCATGAGAAAAATGAGTTTCACTATCTTCGTATTTTGTAGCGAATGGTTAATTAAATAAACTGTTAATTTAATAATTGTCATTTAGTTTTAAGAATACAAATACCCCTCATTACTACACATTCGGCTATATTACTTATTCTTACTTTTTAGGTTTTATGGTAAGTTGAATTTTAAGTTTGAGAATAGCAGAGGGGGGAAATATGGATTTTGTTGAGATGATTGATATTCTATTTACTTCGAATGTTTTTTTCATGAACTAATACGTGTCCCAACTTGAAACTTTATTGGTATTTTTAATTAACGTCGCACTGGGAAACTTTCAGAAAACAAGGATAAGTAACGTACATTTAACGTGTATTAAAAAAAATGAATACTCTTTTTATGTAATTCAAGGTCAAATTGAGTGACCTTAAAATCAAAAACGTCATTCAGTGTCTTGTATTATATCATTAGAAAGTAAAAAAATTCTACAAAATAAGCTTGATATAATTTCGATAGGGATATAAGGTCTAACGATACAGGTTCTTATGGGTACTGATTAGATCATTCAATTAACTTCCAATATTTTTTCATAACTAACCCATGTCAGTGTCCCACCTTGAAGCTTAAAAAAAAACGTACTTTTAACGTAGTAATTTTTAGAAAAAAAATGCAATTTTGTTTTGTCTTTCAAGGGCGAAGGTAAAAAAGAATGACCTTGAAACTAGAAAGGTCACGCGAACATTCTGCCATAGTTAATAATTCTAGAATCAGAAAAACTGCAGAATTTGTTTAAATTTGAAATTAATATAAACAAAAATCTATTGCAAGTAGAAAACTAAAATTTCCTAGAAAACCTTATACGTTGTGGCTGGGCAGCTTATCCGTTTGTACCGTGCGCCATAAAACCCTAACATCCAATCCAATGTGGCTGAGCAAGAAATTCGTGAATTTTTAAAAGAAACGGAAAGGGTCCGGTTCAAAATACCTCTATTTTGAGCAGTTTGACTTGGGAATGAACCTTCTACTACTAGAAGCTTCATATAATTTAACATAAAAATAGATTGCACATAACTTGCTCTGTTTTTCTTGAATACTTAAAAATTTTCTAGGTTCTCGCTATTCCTTGGCTAGGCTGTCTTCCTTGATATAGCGCGCTTCTTCCTTATCACCCTAGACTTTTGATGTATCGCGTATTGTATCACAAAGGCATTAAGTGCATTTATAATACTTAATTTAAGAAGATAAAAACGAATATTTTCGGAGGGCTAACTCTGCTGAAGCCTAAACTGTTCTCCGGAATTCCTTTTTGACCAGTGTTCGTGAAACGGACATTAGAACTGTCTGCAAAAGTCGATATGTCTGAAAGAGGAGAGAGTTTTATTACTACGGAGTGCATATGGCTCCACTTATAACTTGAAGAAAAAACTATTATTGGTAGAATTAGTACTGTAATGTCAAAAGAAATAAAACAGGCGGTGAGATTCTCAGCAGATGTCTATGAGAAAAGTACCGCTGTAGAGGAACACTACGATATATCGTATACTTGCTAACAGTTTTCATACCTGCGCCTTAACATCCCAAGGGGTCGACGTGACTCAGTGGGTTTACCCGATGCGTTAGCAACCAGCGAGTTGTAGGGGACGAAAGTTATCCTTTCATGTAATCTAAAGTGTAGAAACGCAATTGTTGTCCGTGTAGGTCACCTCAAAACCTATCAGATAACTATGTATCTGCATCACACACCACTAGTGATCATGTTGTTGTTACTGATTGCCACTTCGTAGAAATAAAACTTAGCCGCCTTTGTTTTTTTAACAGAATCCTTTTTCTCGTGGGGTCACAGTGTCTGAGTGGATTTGTTCACTGTGAGTTGTAGGCGACGCGGGTTCGATTAATCCCTAGGTGCATTGATCTCTTCTGTATTAGTAAAAAACTTTCATTGTATGTACGTCCATTACTTGAAGTTGTCTCTGCTGTTTGGCTCAGCGTGGCCAAATATGGCCATTGCGCATTAAAACCCCAAACCAACTAACTTTAACATCTCAAATACATTAAATTACATCAGTACAAATACATTATCAAACTTTATTGGTTCACGACTCCCTCAGGTTAATTCCTGAACAGTGTGCTGGGTGCAGAGTCGTTCCTGAGCGATGTGCTGGGCGCAGAGCCGTTCCTGAACGGTGTGGTGGGTGCAGAACCGTTTCTGAGCGGTGTGGTGGGACCACAGCCGTTCCTGAACGGTGTGGTGGGTGCAGAACCGTTTCTGAGCGGTGTGGTGGGACCAGAGCCGTTCCTGAACGGTGTGGTGGGTGCAGAACCGTTTCTGAGCGGTGTGGTGGGATCACAGCCGTTCCTGAACGGTGTGGTGGGTGCAGAACCGTTTCTGAGCGGTGTGGTGGGACCACAGCCGTTCCTGAACGGTGTGGTGGGTGCAGAACCGTTTCTGAGCGGTGTGGTGGGACCAGAGCCGTTCGTGAACGGTGTGGTGGGTGCAGAACCGTTTCTGAGCGGTGTGGTGGGACCAGAGCCGTTCGTGAACGGTGTGGTGGGTGCAGAACCGTTTCTGAGCGGTGTGGTGGGACCAGAGCCGTTCCTGAACGGTGTGGTGGGTGCAGAACCGTTTCTGAGCGGTGTGGTGGGACCACAGCCGTTCCTGAACGGTGTGGTGGGTGCAGAACCGTTTCTGAGCGGTGTGGTGGGACCAGAGCCGTTCGTGAATGGTGTGCTGGCTGCAGAGTCGTTCCTGAGCGATGTGCTGGTGCGCAGAGCCGTTCCTGAACGGTGTGCTGGGCTTAGAGGCCCTCCTGAGCGATGTGCTGGGCGCAGTCGTTCCTGAAGGGTGTGCTGTGTGCAGAGCCGTTTATGAACGGTTTGCTGGGTGCAGAGCCATTTCTGAGCGGTGTGGTGGGACCACAGCCGTTCCTGAACGGTGTGGTGGGTGCAGAACCGTTTCTGAGTGGTGTGGTGGGACCACAGCCGTTCCTGAACGGTGTGGTGGGTGCAGAACCGTTTCTGAGCGGTGTGGTGGGACCAGAGCCGTTCGTGAATGGTGTGCTGGCTGCAGAGTCGTTCCTGAGCGATATGCTGGTGCGCAGAGCCGTTCCTGAACGGTGTGCTGGGCTTAGAGGCCCTCCTGAGCGATGTGCTGGGCGCAGTCGTTCCTGAAGGGTGTGCTGTGTGCAGAGCCGTTTATGAACGGTTTGCTGGGTGCAGAGCCGTTTCTGAGCGGTGTGGTGGGACCACAGCCGTTCCTGAACGGTGTGGTGGGTGCAGAACCGTTTCTGAGTGGTGTGGTGGGACCACAGCCGTTCCTGAACGGTGTGGTGGGTGCAGAACCGTTTCTGAGCGGTGTGGTGGGACCAGAGCCGTTCGTGAATGGTGTGCTGGCTGCAGAGTCGTTCCTGAGCGATATGCTGGTGCGCAGAGCCGTTCCTGAACGGTGTGCTGGGCTTAGAGGCCCTCCTGAGCGATGTGCTGGGCGCAGTCGTTCCTGAAGGGTGTGCTGTGTGCAGAGCCGTTTATGAACGGTTTGCTGGGTGCAGAGCCGTTTCTGAGCGGTGTGGTGGGACCACAGCCGTTTCTGAACGGTGTGGTGGGTGCAGAACCGTTTCTGAGTGGTGTGGTGGGACCACAGCCGTTCCTGAACGGTGTGGTGGGTGCAGAACCGTTTCTGAGCGGTGTGGTGGGACCAGAGCCGTTCGTGAATGGTGTGCTGGCTGCAGAGTCGTTCCTGAGCGATATGCTGGTGCGCAGAGCCGTTCATGAACGGTGTGCTGGGCTTAGAGGCCCTCCTGAGCGATGTGCTGGGCGCAGTCGTTCCTGAAGGGTGTGCTGTGTGCAGAGCCGTTTATGAACGGTTTGCTGGGTGCAGAGCCGTTTCTGAGCGGTGTGGTGGGACCACAGCCGTTCCTGAACGGTGTGGTGGGTGCAGAACCGTTTCTGAGTGGTGTGGTGGGACCACAGCCATTCCTGAACGGTGTGGTGGGTGCAGAACCGTTTCTGAGCGGTGTGGTGGGACCAGAGCCGTTCGTGAATGGTGTGCTGGCTGCAGAGTCGTTCCTGAGCGATATGCTGGTGCGCAGAGCCGTTCATGAACGGTGTGCTGGGCTTAGAGGCCCTCCTGAGCGATGTGCTGGGCGCAGTCGTTCCTGAACGGTGTGCCGGGTGCAGAACCGTTCCTGAAGGGTGTGCTGTGTGCAGAGCCGTTTATGAGCGGTTTGATGGGTGCAGAGCCGTTTCTGAGCGGTGTGGTGGGACCAGAGCCGTTCCTGAATGGTGTACTGACTGCAGAGCCGGTCTTGAGCCATTTGCTGGGCTCACAGTCGTTCCTGAGCAATGTGCAGAGCCGTTCAAACCTCAGCAAGCCTCTTCCTCCTTTCCTAAAATATCTTATTTTCTAAAAAACGCCCTTCATCAATCACGAATTTAGAAAATAATTTCAAATGACCCAATCTTTCTCTTGCTTCTTTTGAGATTGACTACTCCCATATGCTGTTTGTTTCATTTGAATTCCGATGTTTTCAGACTGCTGACGTACTGAGACGCATAATTATCAACGAGATTTACGAAACTTCGATTTTCCTGATACAAATGGCTTCAGTATGTATCTTTGAATTCCCATCTCATTTCGGTAGAATTCGAGGAGACCCGTGGGTACTCCTACTGAATACGCCTCTGTCCTTCACGAGTGCGTTTTGAGTATTCAAATATAAATTATAACAAAATATCCAGATTCATACATACGAGTATCTTTTATCCACAAAAAGTTCGAACGAGAATACTTGTAGATTCAATACTATCAGAAAACTTTGGGAATGTATATTTTAAATCGGAAACGTATTTTATCTGTTTTGGGGCCCTCCCTATTTTTCTGACTATGAACGAGAGCACTTCCAAGTCAGTAAGAAAAATACTACGAAAGGATGCAGCTAATAAAATTGCATACAAGATTTTATACAGTTTTTATACACTACTAGGCAATAATTTGATGTTTTTCTTTCCAGTTGTATTAGAAAATACATATCACAGAGTACATACTTATGAAATGCATTGAGGCCCCAAACGTGTAAGGAAGCCACTAGACTAAGAAACTGATGTAATGTGCTTCAAGTTACCATTACCCACGAATCTAAATCTTAATAACAAATTGGTGCATAATTTTTAATAAATCCACCAAACCAAAATTGATGTTTCCATATCAATTGATGGGCCGCGGTAACCTAGTTAGTTAGTAGAGTCGCGGATTAGCAACTGGAGGGCAGCAAGTTCGAGACTGGATCTAACCGAAGATGAGGGGATTGGTGCACGTTAAATCTGTCATGGCCTCAAATGTCCTCACGTTGGCGTGGTGTGGAAGTTTGGAGTGTGCGGTGCCGGAACAGGTGTTGTTTCTCATAATCTGACCGTGGTGTTGTCCTCGGTTCATTCCCTGCGGGATTGCTTCTGGACCGTCGCCAATAGTCCGTTGTGTTGCTCCAGTGCGACGTTAATTCAACTACCTACCTACTTATGATATGCATTATTTTGAAAAAAGTTTCATCACTAAAATTAGTAAAAAGCACTCTGAGCGCTTGTAAGAGCTCCATGCAATTAATTTTTATCATGCACGTGCAACTGCTACTAGCATAATTGTAAACGTTATTGTATAGAGGAAATATAAAAGTAGAGTAAGCAATGGTAACCTTTTTATTTGACCAGGATCATGTGACCACAACTAGTAGTAACGTGACCCTTACACTACTTTCGTCTACCGTGTAGAACATTCAACATCTGATTGGTCCGCTCGATAAAGTAGTAATTTCGACGATTTCATCACTTTATATCACTTATTCACATCATTGAGTACAAAAGAGAGTTGGTTCGTGTTCTTTGTTGTTTTGTATCGGCTTTAGTTCATTAATAAATGTCGAAGTTTTTCTAGCAAGTGTTCGTCTCCATGTGTGCAACCGTAAATCTAATCCATAATGCAATCTCACTGATCACCCGAAAAGCGTTGTACTTCATCTTCAAGTGAAGGGCCACGGTAGCCCAGTTGGTAGTGCAGCGGACCGGAGGGGTGCGAGTTCGAATATCAATCCAGACAACGACCGTCATGTACACGGGAACTGGTGCACGTTAAATCTGTCGTAGCCTCAAATGTCTTCACGTTGGCGTGGTGTGGAAGTTTGGAGTGTGGGGTTCCAGCTCAGGTGTTGACCTCGTCATCTAACCATCTTTCAAAATTACGAGGCATTGTCCTTGGATCTTTCCCTTCGGGTTCGATCCCGGACAATGGCCAATAGCCCGTTGTGTTTCTCCAGTGCGACGTTAATAGCCACCTACCTCCCATCATCTTCAAGTGAATTAGGATGCCGACTTCGGATCACCAAGGCAACATTTCTCATGAATATTGGCAGTGATGGGTAGGTATTTCAATTAACGTCGCACTGGAGCAGCACAATGGGCTATTGTTGACGGTCGGGGATCACTCCCAAAGAGAAAGATCCGAGGACAAAACCACGTAATTTTGAACCACGGTCAGGTGACGAGGAAACACCTGAGCTGGCAGTGATGGGAAGAGTTTGAAAAAGTTTCGCTAAAATCATCAAGAAGCACTCAATAGAAAATTTTGAATCGTTTTTTTTTCTATTTAAAAAAAGAAAAGGTAAGGCTGCTTAGATTTACAGATGGGTGGCCAGTACATCCAGTAAAACAAGCCATTATTTATTATTTTATTAGTTAAAAACATGAATACGAATAGACGTGTCTTAACCCATTTTTACAAATTTAGTTCGCTCAGTTCAGAACAAAACTATAAAAATTACTTTCCACAAGTGAGCATTTTAAAAAATCTCATTGAGTTTCTCCACCCAAATATTTTCATAAATGAAAAATCTCAATTCGCATTTTTAATTAAGTAAATTCATTTGGGAGTGGATGCTTTAGAAACTATGTCGTTACGCAGGATACTTCATTTTTTGCACTGTCGATTTAGTAGTTCCTTTATAGACGAAATATTTAACGGTTTAACGGACATTTTAGGGCTAACGTAAGCGACTAATTAGTTTCCCCATTCTAAGGAGGTTTGTGTGCATGCTCTAAGAATTTGCGTCAAAATCGGCTGCATTTTTAATTATTTTTGTAAATTAAGTTGTTGAGGTTGATTTTTACGTTGAGTTTAGTGAAGCTATTCTAATGGTTAACTTTTTTAGTCCTCTTCCATCATGCATTGCAGTCTGGTCATTAAAGTTGAACATCGTCGTTCTATTGCTATTCAGGTCTTTTAAGGGAGAGAATATTTTTATAACGACTCAAATGTTGTTTTATGATCTTTCAATCAGGGTTTTTTCACTTCGTTTTAAATTGGTGCTTGAACGTTTATGG
Source organism: Meta bourneti (assembly GCA_933210815.1). Taxonomy (NCBI): domain Eukaryota; kingdom Metazoa; phylum Arthropoda; class Arachnida; order Araneae; family Tetragnathidae; genus Meta; species Meta bourneti. Next base: position 85,700,059 of record OW119926.1, read on the forward strand.
CCAGTAAAAAAGGGCTTTTTCATCTCACACGACAGTTCTAAGGTTCTGAGCGCATGAAACGTGTTGTTTCCCTCGTTGTATAACATTGTGATCAAATTTCTGTATGTAAAACTGCATGTGTAACTGTGATCTAATTTGTCACTTGTTTGTAATTCTAATCTAGAGGGAAATGGTTGGATCAATTTTTCTTATTTCAAGTCGGACATTTTGGTTTTCTGAACATTTAGTTAATGGAATTCGGTGCAGTTATAAAAGTGATAAAACATGGATTTGAGCCTCCATGTGGTGTCGAAGGTTTTCAATAACTTTCTACTGAATATTCTCGGTTATGCTAATCAACACAAGCTGTTTCTCTAAATTTTTAGGGTGTAATCTGTAATCTTTTAAAATAGTGGTATTCCTTAATCCTCTAAGTAGTTTCGACGAGACATCTTGTCCATCGAAATCTGACCAACTTTGCTAATGACGAGATATCTCTCCAACAAGATATTGCCAATTTTTTTTTATGATGACAAGATCAAGATCTGGTCAGTTTTCTTCTAATGATCGTGTGAACAGCAGTTATTGCAGCCCATTGCAGTTGCACAAAATACTGATCTTTTCTGCATTTCGCAAGTCGGACGGATCTGCAATTTGAATCATTTCACCATTGTGTCCTATTTTATTCGCATAATAAATATGGCTTTGATATCTCTTGTAATTCATGGTGTTGTATTTTCGACGGCCTGCAGTGTTGACAGAATGTATTTAAATTGAGTAGTGCTATAACATTGATAAGTTCTCACAAGAGCCATGTTGCGACATTTGTAACTAACTATCTGATTTAATTATTCTAAGAACAGCTAACTGAAAACAATTGTGATCATTTGAATGTAAATTACCTAAATTTCATTAAAACGTTTGGTGATTTGGTATTTAGAATAGCTAATTGAATATAATTGTGATAATTTGAATGAAAATGAACAAAATTACTAAATTCTTTTACAATTCTCTTAAAAATACGAAATTACTAAATTCTCTTCTTGTGAAATGCTCTGTTTGGCGATAACCCACAAATTTTTCATTGAATAATAATATGGATAATTCTAAAGCTACTGCAGAATTAAAAATTCAATATTTTGAAATAATTTCCATTATTTTGATTTACTTTTATCACGTATTCTAGAAAGAATGGGCAAGAGATGACCCTCTAGATAGATGGTAGGGAAAATAGTGTAAGAGAAATCACAAGCCATAAAAAATTTTGAGTAATGAATATTTACACTTTTTTGCTTCGTGCAAAAGCAGATATCAAATTCTCATTAAACTTTTTTATCATTATGCTAATCATTAATCACGCCACTTATTTATTAATTTAGTATTTTTTCCGAGGAAAATTCAAAAGGCGCAAACTAAAATGATCGTTTTCTTATTAAATGCTTGAGATTATAAATTTCTTTTACCATTAATGAAGAAGTTCCAATAAAAGGTGTGTAAAGACATATCTAAGAAATTAAATTGAGTCTTTTTTAGATAAAATAACGATGTCACGATAAAAAGGAATCACGAAGCTTTTTTAGCGTTAAATAGCAACAGTTATTTGTCTTTGAATCACTTTCTTTGCTTCGTTTAACATAAACAAGGCACTTCTGCAAACGCATTTGCCGATAAGATTGTAAAAAGTTTTATAAAAATGTCCTTAAATACCATTTAAAATATAATATAATTATCGAATTTCTTTAATCCGTTTTGCATTCATGTTTGAGGTCATTAATTTAAGTGTTTTAAATGCGAAAGATCCAAACGAAATAACCGTTTTCTAGAAATGCATATTTATAAAGTAAACTAATTTATTTTAATCTTTGGTTTGGGAAGATTCATTCTCGTACTAGACGAGTTAAGCATCAATTAAATCGCAGTTATTCGAGCCTGAATCATATCAAAAGTGTTACTAAACAATTTCCGATATTTTTACCGTTTTTTTAATTTTTTTTATTCGGTTGCATGTTATGCAGTGAGAAGTGATTTTTGGATTGGAAATCCAATAGTTTTTGAATATTTTATACCCTTATACGGTGAAGATCCGCTATTTATTGAAATGCTTTTAGAATGTGTTTTGGAATCGATGCACCTGTTTTATCCAATTTCCCGTTGAATTATTTCCAGGCGATTTGTTTCCTGATAAAACGATATTCGACGTTCTCTCTGTTCCATTATAAGTTGTCAAGCAAATGGATTATGCTTTTCAAATAATGTCTTAAGAAATATTGCCTCGTAACAGTTTGTTACACTTCATTTCAAGGGTATACAGCATGTTTAAGAGCTTTAATGTTTATATAAATTAACATCAAGCAAGGATTTTTTGAAACACACTGAAACGTTTACATAGACTAAGTAAAAGTGAAAACCGGTCATCAGAGTGAAATAAGTAATTATATATTGTAAACTTGGAATCAATATATGACAATTCTAAAAATGTTAATTCAGAATTAAAGGTAATTTATTAATTTAACCATGATAAAACAATTTCTATTTTGAACTTTTTTCCAGATTTATAAAAATGATCTGTAAAGATTTGTTTTTTAGAATTTAAATACTGGTATGGTGACTCATCATGATCATCATCACCGATACTTTTAAATGTTTAAATCTCTAATAAAAATAAAACAAAAGGAAATTCAAAATGAAAAATTAGGAGCATCCTGTTTTGTTAATAAATTATTAACATCTTTGACGTTAACGAAAACTAACTTCTATCTAACTAGAAACTTCTATCGCTTTCTATTCGTCGTGTCTTGAATAAATTTCCATCAACTACGGCATATTAAACTGTCATATGTCAGTAGATGAGCATATCAATGTTGTACGTAACCCTATAACAAACTAGTAATGCATCATGCAACCCTTGAAGTAAAGGTATCTTTACACGTTGAAAAGTTTGCGTCACAAGCAGATATCGATTGGGTAGCATCGAATGTGTTATTCAAGTCAAAATGTCGAAATATGTCAAAAATCGAAATATTACCATTTCTTTTTGAAATGAAAACGAACAACGTGAGAGACAAAGGTTTAAGAATAGGCCACTAAGAATAATGCATATATCATCAGTAAAGGTATCTTTATATCATGACACACATCAATACACTATGAACATGTCTTCTTAGAACAGAAACTCATTAAGTGATAAAACAAATCTTTTTCTGTGCAGCTGTTAAAAGACAAACTATTAGTTTTAAGTCAACAAATAAAAATTATAAACACTTTGATAGTATTACATCTCTTCTAAGCAGATTACAACCTGACAATATATTTCTCATCATCAAAATAAACATTTAGTGTCTACGAAAAAATGTGAGTTAATGAGTTTCTTCTCTAAGCTGACGACATAAGCAATTGTAGCGAAAGTAATAAATATAAGGTTTTCAAATCTTTCGGCAAAAATTCACGATTGGCATCAAATATTGTAATTATATGAATAAGACCATAAATAGTCAGTAGATATTTTTAACCACCAGCTCCACACACAACTAGGCTATTTGTCTTTCGTTTCATTGCCGGAGTGTTGTCTGTCGATGTGTCTCTTCAGGAGGTATGGCACGACGAATCCCTTCCCGCAGAGGGAGCACGTGTGCTTGAAGTCCCTCGTGTGCTTGTACACTATGTGTCTGTGGAGAGTAGACGAGTGAGAGCTCCTGTAGTCGCAGTGCGGGCACCTGTGCGGCCTCTGCTGCGTGTGCACCCGCTCGTGCACCTTGAGGCCACATCTCCATGCAAAGTCTTTTCCGCAGGTGGGGCACCTGTGGAATTTCACTCCCGAGTGCATCCTCTCGTGCTGACGCAGGGAGCCTAACTGATTGAATGCCCTCCCGCACGTGCTGCAGATGTAGGGCCGCTCTCCCGTGTGGAGGAGGAGGTGACGCTGGAGATGACATCTACGGGCGAAGGCCTTGTTGCAGTGCGTGCACCGGTGCGGCCGCTCACCCGAGTGAGTGAGGAGGTGCTTTCTGATGTCGTCCATGCGATCGGTGGAGTAGGAGCACTGGTGGCATCGGTGTCTCCGATCGGACTGCATGTGGGGGTGTCTCTTTCGGTGTCTTTCCAGAGCAGAAGGAGTGGAGAAGAGAGCACCGCAGACGTCACACTCGAAACCTTCGATGTCCCCTGTAACGTTCGAATCGTATTAGTGTTGAGATGATTCATATTAATTAGCAGCAACTGAAACTTAGCTATGACAGACACGAATATTTGAAGTTTATTCAACAGAAAATTAAGTGGTTTTTTTTAAATTTTATTTTGAAACATACACTTTTGATTATTAACTATACTCATAATATGATAATGAAAACTGTTTTGTTAATCTAGTGTTTTAATAGAGGGACCTGCTTTCTAAAAGAATAGGCAATTACTCGACATAACCAATAAACTTCATTACTCTGGGAGTGTGTGTGGTGTACTGGTTTGAAATTGAAAGAAAAGAAAAATTCACGTTTTTATGGATTCAAATGTGATACTTCAAGCAATGTCTTCAAAAAATATTATGGCTTATTTTGGAATTATAATAAAAAGATCTGCATTCCGTAATTACATTTCGTTTAATGCACAAATAAATTTCAAAATCTGAAAACAAAAACGCTAGCACTTCTCTAACATTTTAAGGATTACAAAAGTGAAAATTTTAATTTCCTTTCATCCAGTGTTGCGATAGTTAAACAATCTGAAATTAATTTTTGACATATTTCGTTCAAACGATTAAAATCACACTTAAAAAATTAAAAGATTTTAGTATTCAGATTTAGTGTAAGAAGTAATATGCTTCTGAAAAAGTAGTACAAATGTTCATAGAATTTTAATAAAAATAGCTGCACTTAATACATTAAATGCATATTTAATGTTCAAAATAAATTTAGACTCCAAACTAAACTCTCTCATACGCTATTCTTAAGTCAGGAAATAGCGATTTAATATAAAACATCGTACTTGAACAGGGTAGGTTTTTGTCTTCGGTGGTGTCTATGCCCATTTCGCTTGCGTACTCCTTCCCGTACCACACTAAGAGTTCGGTGAAGGGCAGGACGGCTTTGTACGTCCTGTAGAAGATCCGCTTCCTATATTGGAAGGCCACCAGGTTCTGCTGCTCTTCCCGACTGGCACAGTTCACGTACCGGAGCCAGTTGGAGTCGCCCTTGTCTTCCCCCTCTATGTAGTGGTGGGCCCTTTGTTCCTTCCACACCTGCAATCATACGAAAGGGTGATGGATATGTCACCATAGCACTACGAGTCGAAAAGAGAGAGACAATGCAAGAAAGCTGCAACCAGTTCCAAATGAAATGACTTACTTCAAGGTGAAAGGAAGGAATTCGAACGGGTCAAGCAGGACAACAGTGATTAAGTATGGAATGAGCTGATTTGCTGGCATTGGTCAAAGCATTGGGTATGAAATTGAATTTTATTGGTGTGGAGCAACCGCAAACAATTTGAATTCTCTCGAAAGGTCACAGAAATCTCAAAAACGGTGAGAGTGGTTTCCCTGTAAAGCTCGAGGTCCTCCACAACCGACGAAATGAAACCGTTTAAAGTTTCGAGAGCCCCGTAGAATCGGCATCACAGCGTCCCCTGAATCAGCGACACACCAGCTTTCAATGCCAGAGACCAGTCGATGAGTACTCTCTTGAACATTTATATAGGAAATAATTACGGACATAGTGATTTTATGAACACTGGAACTTGATTTGTGTGCATAGTTTAGATATCTGTGAGTATGTTATGTGTAACTGACCTGCCACGCGTAGCCGCTCTTCTGTACCTCCCGGGTGTTTCTGGTGACTCTTCCTTTGTAAGGTCCGAATACGAATCCTTGGGGTAGAGGTATTTCGGTCCACACTCCGAGACCGGCTTTGGGAATGGCTGATGTACTGATGGACAGGAAGACAGGCAACGTACCTGCGGCTTTCTCAAGGTCGTTCTTCGATGTCTGTTGGGAACAAATAAAGTAAAACTTACAAAACCCAAGTTTGGTATATATATATACACTATATATATACACACTATAAATGTGTATATATATAGTGTTTATATACCCCAAATGTGTTTAATTCATTTTTCTTATTAAAGCGGTCGAATTAAACGTATCACTGAAGATAGTCTCTTAGCAAACTGATATCTGTCTTGTTTAAATTTGGCCTTTTGATTTAAATAATGTGGACAGAAGGTATAAGTTCTGTCTGTAGAGGTTTTTAAGAAAACACGTACAGTATTCACAATTTGTAGGCAATGTTCCTATCAATAATTTCAGTTAACGTTTCAGTTTTTAGATTTCTTTCTACAAACTGCTTAGGAAGGAATTCACAAAATCCCACATAAATTTGTTTTCATGTGACTTAGAGCTTACCTTTCTGTCGCGCACCCACAGCATTGGACCATGAACTGGACAAGCTCCTTTGTATTCACGATCACAGGCATCACAATCTATGAAAGGCATTTGTATCTTTATGAAAAATCAATTTAGTAAAAACAAATCAGTTTTAATTAGAAAAAATTAACTACAGTGAATAACTGTAATTAATAAACTGTTTTTATTGCAATGCTATTTTATTAACACACAGTTAAAAAAATAAGAATAAAACTGAATCGTAAGTGGATAGATATTTTTCTAAAGCAGAGTAGTTTTTAATATTTGTACTCAACTATCGAAATTTAAGTAAACATTAAATTCCGTACTTGACAGTTTTCAAAAATATTGATGTCCATATTATTGTAACAAGATCTTGAGATCTTTTAAGCCTGGATTGAGTAGCATTTTAATACCTCATTTCTAAGATAGATAAAATTCTGTCACTTACGTAGAAACTCATCTTCGCTAGAAATTTCATCTTCTTTGTAATTTTTCGTCTGCACATTTCTTTTCGGGTATCGAGGCTTATGGATAGCATCTGGTATCGAAGAATGAAATGTCTTAAATAGGCTAAATTCTAAAGACTAAGATAGTTTTTAAAATTTACAAAAATTGCACTTAATATCATTGATATAACGAAATAGGCATTTACTTAATCCTTTATAGACAGTACATATATCTTTCTGGCTTGTGTCATCCATTAATTTCTGATGAGAACAGTAACTGTCCAACTTTGACAAATAGGACTCGGTTTCTTTTAATAGAAATTCAATGAAGTTTCTATCCTTCGTGTTCCACACCTTTCGTTCCTTTCGAGTTTGCTTCTTTGTATTAAAAACATGTTAAAAATAATTGAGAGTTAGAAACGGGAAAGATTTTACTCTGAAGGACTAGAACAGAACTATATAAAATTACAATAACTCTCATAATTATAGGGTATATCATTAACATATCTTAACAAAGAAGTGCATTTTATTGTGTATATATTGAGAAATATATTATATTGAATGACTGTCTTCAATTTCACACGTATTGTCGTCCATTTTACACATATGCGCTGTGTATATTTATTTACAATTCCTTTAAATTTTAAACTAGATGATTTTAAATAATGTATCATTTATGTTTCAATGTTCATTTATTAATGCGTATTACATTCAAATTTAAGAAGGCATTCTGAGATAAAGAACATGAAAAATAAGCGTATACTTGTGCATGTATACTCACTTGTTTGTTAGGAACCGAACATTGCACCAAACCAATAAATTCCTTTAATTCTGTACCTGAAATATGCCATATAGAATAAAAATTTCGAGAGTACAGTTTTCTTTTATAACATAATGTTTACTTAAAGTTAGGAATACCTAATTATAATAATTTACAACTTTGTAAAGCTAAATCTAAACATTTGAATATTATATTTGAGTGTGAATATTTATTAATACAGATTTCGTAATATATGGTTTTAGTTTCTCAGCTTGAAATTGCTCTGTACGATTTGAAATGCATGCAATTCCAAAATGAATTTAAAAAATTAAAAATTCATTGATATATAAAACTGTTCTAAAAAACTAAATATAAACACATTTATAATTTGATAGTCATGTATGTGATATGTTACGCATAAATAGTATTCTTTTTTATTGTACATACATCCTAACGAATGAACACGAATATAACCATCTTAAAGCATATTTCAAAAACTCGATTTGGTATGATAAACTTTACGTTTTAAATCTGTTTTTATTGCTTAATTTAATAGCAAAATTATTGCTTCTTTATCAGATTTATTTATCGTACTGTGAACTGAAATTTATAAGACATTAAGCTCTTATAGGTTTTGTGCAAATCTTAAAATCACTTTTCAGAAATGACGTTTAAAATTTATAAATAACTATTAAACATAATGTAAATGATTTATACGGAAAAAAGGAAATACTTGTCCTAATTTAACAAAAAAGTGCATGTATTCGACCTACTTGAAGGCTAAAACGAACATGACAGAACTCAATATAGACTGAAAGTCCTCGATTACTATAATAAATGGAATTCCCTAATCCTTATTCAATTTTTCTTTTCGTTTTCTGCCTTCAACGGTTGAAAACTTCCGAGTAAAATATAATCGAACTATTTTTATTTTCTGAAAAAAGAAACTAGGAACATTCTAAATATAAAGCTATGATTTTAATGTTTTAAAACAGGACTACACTTACTCAGCATAATAAAATCGTATTATTACAGACAATACGCTAGTTTTACAAAATATATAGATAAACAAGTTGTATAGGAATAAAAAAGCATAATTTATCAAACTTTGCTAACTTTGAGGCATATTTTCTCTTGTCACCTTTGACTGATCGCTGTGTCCAAAAAATTTGAAAGTGACATTCTTAAAAACTCGATCTATGGTTGAAGAAAACATACATCTTTATTAATATGCTTTAGTAATGATGCTAAACAAATAAACTATTAGTCCGTTTAGTGAAGTATTTGATATAAAGTAAAAATACTTAATATAAAACATTCAAACAAAAATGTAATAATTAATCGAAAAAATGTACAGATCTTACAGTTTACAGGCACCAATCGGAAATCTATGTTATGAAAAAAAATTTGAAATATTTGAGTCTAAAATAAATTTATTATTTAATGAAAAATTTATCAAATTGTTATTTACTGTAAACATTGTGAAACAGAACAAATCAGTCAATCAGAGTTTAAACATGATCAGGTATTACACGTAAGCATTATTTTCAATAAATTATTCAGTTATTTTATGATACATTATACGCACCGTTTACGCTTTTATCTCGTTTATTTTGAGCTGAGTTTTTCTTCTTAGTTCTCAAAAACTGTGGAATATTCGGTTTGATTCCTGAGAACAAAAATTAATACAACTACAACATAAGATGTACAAAATGCGTTGGCATAACTCACATAACGAATATTGTTACATACATACGTAGAAAAATATAAACTAAAAACCAAATAAAATTAATAAAAACAACTTAGAACTCATAGTCAATGTTGATTTTTGTCGTAAAGAAAATGTTAAGTATTTAAAACCATTGGATCTAGTCGATATAAGAATGCTGAGTTTTCTTACCTATAGATTTCAAAACTTCATGATTCCTTTTCAAATTACAAAATATCTTTTTTTCATATTCGCTTAAATTCTTCCACTTATTTTCATCACAGAAACTATCGGATTTCAGACCTAATATTTCATTCATTTTTCATGTCACTTTAATAATCTTAAACAGAGAATAAACTTCTCTCAAGCTATGAAGAGAAACTTATCGTCTGCTCTAGAATTCGTCATTTTGCCACTTTTCTAAATTAAACTTACTAATTATATAACAAAATATTAGGTTGTTTCCTGATTGTTTTATCTTTTATTAGAATTAATTTTGTGCCCGGCTTTATAGCTTTAGAATTCGCACATTGTAGAATAAAATAAGATAAAGAAACCTCTTCCTTATTTCATGCTTGAGAATTATAGAAAGAATAATATATAATATTTGTTGACTGAAAATTAAAACTGATTTATTCGGCTAGTTCAATAAAAAGACGAATGAATTTCCAAACGATAGAAATACTATAATTTTGAATGCGATAAAATGTGAAAATAAAGGAATCTTCTTTTTGAAATTGCTACACTGTGTTCTGAATGAAACTTTAATTGGTAATGGTAATGAAAATTAATTCGAGTTGAATTTGATCGTTTACGTAAAATTACGTAGAATGCGTTTCGTATTTTTCATTCTTGCGCCCGTTCATGATTCATTTAACCAAGGACCCCTTTACTCCAACTAAATCCGGGTCAGTCCGAATCATTCTGATTCAATTAGAAACTGACAGAAAAAATTCGAAAGACCCTCTTCTATACGAAATAACACTTGTTCTTTAAAAGATCTTTTACTACTTGAATCCGGAGCGTTCCGCTTTAGTGTAAGACATAATTTTTGTCAATCGGAATAACTGTTCTAATGTTGAAATTTCTAATTTGTTTTTCTTTATAAAAGATTTTGAAAGTCTTACTTTAAATTGATTTGTCTATTTTCTAAATTCAAATTCTGATATAAATATTCCTTAGAAAAAGGAAAAATTATACATATTTTACATTAAACCGTATTTTGTATCAAATTTTTCTGAAATTCACGAAAAATGAATGTGGTTCATGCGTTTATTTACTAACAAACTGAAGATTTTGTCTCATCACAGTATAATTCTTAGTATCTTTTTAATTCCTGTTTAATAAAATGTGATTCACTATTCGCTTTTCAAACAATATTAATTTGCAGCTAAAATTTTCATCGAATCATTGTTTTTCAGATGTTAGGAAACTAATAAAATCTGAAAACTATCTTAGAATATTAGAAAATGTTTGAACATTTATTGGAAACCAAGAAAAATACTATTTAGAATAAACTTCTCATACATAAGGGCTTTTGTGTTAGATAAAATACACAGACGATAAGCCGGGTAAAGCTATACCGAGGACGGTATCTGACCAGCGGATAGGGAAAACCTTTTCGGTGGGCAGTATCTCACTTGCATGTCTGTTAAAATATTTCGTGGGCCATATCTCTACTACGGGTGGGGTAAACTTCTCTGGAGGGCTTTTGTAGCCGGCTGGCAGCAAAAGCCTTTCCGGAGGGCCACATATAGCCACCTTGTTGGATAAACATTTTAGGAGGAAGGTATCTGAACTGCGGTCTCGTTAAACTTTTTCAGAGGGCTGTATATGGTCTGTAGACCTGATAAAAATATTTGGAGATCCATAATTGCTCTACGGACCTGATAAAAATATTGGGTGGACCGTATCTGGTCTCCGGGCATCAGAGCAATCGATTCAATAGAAATGATTTATCTTACTCATACGATCTTTTATGGGATGGGATGGTTAAACCGCAATTCAACGATAACGACAGCTATTTCTCAAAAAGGTAATTACTAAGTGTTTGCATTAAGGACTGCGAATGAAATTCACATTGCATGATTGCACAGAACACTTTAATATCTCATGTAGTAAACAATAATCGTAGAGCGACAAACCAAACCGATTCCATTTTAAAGATCCCTCAAAAGGTCAACTGCGTCATCTTGGTAAAGATAGCCCAATTCTCCTCAGGGAAACTCATGAAAACAAGACTGAAACTTTCCGCAACTCACTCTTCAAGCAAACAACTGAGTGCTTTGGACCATAACATCTTAGAGACAGCTGTCTGTTCTTTCTCACAACCTCCGGTTAGAATTTCGAACCAGACTGAAGAGTTGTGAAAGTTGTCTCGGGTTATTGTTATTCCACTGCACAGTCGAACTAGAAGTGCTTGAAATGATGGTAAATACCCATCCACACACATCGCTTTGGGAACCGCGTAATTGGTTTTGATAAGGTAGGAAGTTGTCATGACAACCACTTGTATCAATTGGAAAGATCTTCCTTTTATATTACTTTGGCTTATACATACACTGCTGGCCACCCAAATTGCAACACCAAGAAAGACAAGAGATATCGCAACAAAATTTATTTTGTAGATAACATGTTGACCAAGTATCAAATGATTAAATTTATAGACTTCTGTGAAGTGTGGTTCCTGCCAAAATCAGTAGCCAGAGTAGCTCCCATTGTTGGAGATCACCGCTGCCACACGCCTCGGCATTGATTCAAAGAGACTTTGGATGTGTTCTTGGGGTACAGCAGACCAAGCAGCTTCCACACGTTGCCAAAGTTGATCTGGTGTGGCAGCTGGGGATGTATTCTGGGGCAATCGTTGAGCAACCATGGACCACATGTTTTCTATCGGCGAAAGATCCGGAGAGCGAGCTGGCCAGGGAAGCAATTCAATCTGGCGATTGACGAAGAACCCTTGGACAATGCGTGCCACGTGTGGTCGCGCATTATCCTGTTGAAATATGGCTGTGGGCAAGCCCTGAAGGTAAGGAAGGACAACTGGCTCCAACACCTCGGAGATGTAGCGCTGGCTGTTTAAAGTACCGGCAATGCGTACTAGAGGAGTGCGAGAGTGATATCCAATACCGCCCCATACCATAATACCCGGTGCAGGACCAGTGTGGCGGTGCATAACGCAGCTGTTCAGCATCCTCTCTCCACGGTGTCTCCAGACTCGAATCCGACCATCGTGGTGTTGCAGACAGAAGCGTGACTCGTCAATAAAGACAATTTCATTCCAGTCTGCCGTCCACATCCTTCTTTCATCGCACCATTGGCGGCGGAAACGTCTGTGGTTCTGCGTCAAGGGTAGACGAAGCAATGGACGTCTTGCGGACAGACCACTCTGCTGTAAACGGCGTCGAATGGTACGCGCAGACACTGGATGATGCGGTACAGACTGAATGTGCTGTGCTATGGTTCGTGATGTGGCTGAGCGATCCGTCACTGCCATACGCACAATATGCCTGTCATCACGTGAAGTGGTGCACTGAGGTGGATGCGATCGAACACGTCGGTCCGTCGTACCCTCCTGCATCCAACGATCACATATCCGCATTACAGTTGTTTGGTTTCGTCCAACACGACTACCGATTTCCCTGAAAGGTAATCCACAATCTCGGTAGGCCACTATCCTTCCTCTGTCGAACTCGGATACTTGATCAAAAGATGATCGCTGTTTTCTACGAGGCATAATTGATCGTTTTTTTTTTAAAAACCACAAGAAAAACACAATTGCCGTACTTGAAATCGTCGAAATCTCCAAGCCTTAAATAGCGCTTTGAAGTGGCGCCACAGGCGCGCGTGATGTGCGTCTGCGCTGAAATTCTAATCATTTGCATATCTCACCTCCGCTAATGCATGTTGTAAATTTCATATTATTTGCATGCTTCCTTCAGGGTGTTGCATTTACGGTGGCCAGCAGTGTAGTTTGAACTGTACTTTTGACTCAGAACCTGTTTTATAAGATCTTGTAAAAATCCTTGAAAATTGTTAGTTTTGAAATCTTCGTAAGCTTCCATGAGATAGTAGCGAAGACCGCCATTTTGCCTATTTTATTTTTCTTTAACATTATGTTTTAAAAATTTTATTTAATATATATCAACTTCATTACAAATACTATGGAATGATTAAAACTTTCAACTTAGAAAATTGCCTGCACATGGAAGTCCATAAAAGATTTACACGTTTTCCGGTTTCCTTAGCTCTTGGCCCAGATGGTACCAATGAGAGGAGTAGGAGACTTGCCTTTTATAATGAAGTATTCGAAAACAAGTAACTTGTGAACAAACAACTTGTTTTTGTTTCTGGTGAACAGTCATAAATTACAAGTGTCAAGTTTTGACACCTGGAACACAAAAGATGTTTTGTAGACATGAACTGTTTGATTAAGTAGAAAATAACGATAATTCTCCCCCTCCATAAAATGCTCGTCCTGAAATAGGCTGAAGTTCAATCCTTTCGATATATAACATAAAAAGAAATTCTAGATTTTCACCCAAATAAACGAGGAGGTTTAAAAATGTATCCACTAATCATGTTGATTATTACAAAATCAAGCTAAATTCTGCTTTCAAAACAATTCCTATATTCATCCTGATTAAATAATTGTAGAGGTCTAAGACTATTAGCATAGGTAGGTTGTTGTACTTAAGTCGCGCACTGGGGCAATACAACGACTAATAGCATAGGAATGTGAATAAATTAATTTATCAAAAACGAAACATCGTAATCCCTTGATCATTGAAGCGTTATTGCATTCGAGTTAATGATTTTCCAGAATCTCGCACGCAAGACGATCAAAACGGATATTATTTGAATTAAAAAAACCCTTACCGTTCGTACGGAAAATAAAAGAAGTGAAATCAAATTGTTTTGAAAAGATTCTTCTAAAGAACAACGGAATTCGCAGTTCACTGTAACAAATTACGAACACATTCGCTGTCCAATTAAAATGCACGTGAGCAGAGTCCCAACCAATCACAGGCGTTCTAGAGGCGAATGCATCCGAAAGCTCACGAAGTGGTGGCCGAAGAGTGTTAAGGAAATTCCGTCGCCCGTGAAATTGAACGAGATAGCCTAAGATCTTCGAAAAAGCAAAGACTAAACCGAAAAAAGAGAGCTTGAAACGTAAATTATTTTCACTCACTTCCTATCTTCGTCAATATGACAATAAAAAAGCTTCTAGAAAAAGTAAAATTGAAAATAAAACGTTGCAAAGTGAAGAATTTGTTTAGAGCAGTTTATGATCTTGAAAAGAAAAACTGCTTGAGTGTTACAGGATGGTTTTGTTTCAAGTACATTAACGAGAAAGCACAAGAACATACATAAAGTGACATTTTGGTTTTATAGCGAGGATTTAACGTAGGCTCATTACACTAAGGGGACTTACTTTGTTTCAGTCTTTTTTTAATTTACTTGTATCCCAATTTATAAAACGTCAGAAAAGTACATTTTCTTACGTTTTATAAATTAGAATACAAGTAAATTAAAAGCTTAGCCTTCCGGAGGGAAGCCCCTCCAATTTACCTTCGTTTTAATGCTTCAACTTTTGTAGAAACCAATTAAATGCTTAAATTATTTCTTCTGTGTCCTTTTAAGCTACAAATTATGTTTACATAGTACCACCATAGTAAATTAGGTTTTCTCTTCGTTAAATAACCATATTGCATGGTACTCGGAGTTTTAAAATCCAGTCCTTCAAACGATGTGTAATAATTATAAAATGATTTCTTTTGGGGGATTTCACCCTGTATACTCTGGCGTGCAGAACTTTAGGAACACCACTGTCTTAGAAGATTACACTCTAAAAATTAAGCGAAACAGAGTGTGTCGATTTGCATAACCGAGGATATTCTGTAGAATACTGTTGCAAATTCAAATTTTGGAATCGTGACGTTAAAGGCTCTGGCAGAGGATTCGGTTCTGTTACCACAGGAGCTCATCTGTAACCTCATTCTCGTGGTTCAAAATTACGTGGTGTTGTCCTCGGTTCTTTCCCTTTGGGATTGATCCCGGACCGTCACCAATAGCCTATTGTGTTGCTCCAGTGTGACGTTAATTGAAATACCCCCCAACCTCATTCTCTGTATGCAAACAAGATGGAAAGTCTGCATTAGTGTAGTCTTAAGACCACCACCTCTCTAGTTTAGTTTCGAGAGCTACCCTTTTGGCTCATGTCACCCAGTGCACTGTTACCATTTTACTTTTTTACTGTTAACTTTTTCTTGTTATCGTTTTGCTTTTACTCATTGCTCAGGTAACTTTCAAAGTATGTTTTGTATCGTTTTCTCAGTCATGCGACTCGATTGTAAAGTAGCAGTGTGAAACCTTATTCTTCCTTAAGTTTTGAATTCCTAGTAAATTAACAATTGGAAATACAAGACTGAAGCTACTTCATGAGTGTTGGTAGACAACCCTAATCACTGTCGCCAAATCCTAGGGACCTAAATCCTATGCTTACTAGAAAAATTAGTTGGATGGGGGTAATGGGAGGGGTAAGTATTGTAAATAAGAGTAACAAAATAATTTCTTTCACCAAATGTAGATACCAGGGCATCAAGTGCAAATAGTCTAATTCCCTATAGCTTAACACTTTTACAGTAGGGGCCCGGTACACCAAACATGAGGGTAAATATATACGAGTAGAATATAGAGGTAATGTGGTGTACCCAAGAACAAGTATATTTCAGTATTGTCCTGTTTATTCCTATTTATAGCCAAATGTGCAGGGTGGCCAGACATTCATTAGATCGTTTGATTGTTCAGTGCGGTGACAGGGGTCAAGTTCAGAGACCCAAGAAACTTGCAGACCTTTATAGTTTTTTACCTGGGTTCAGTGCGTTTGCTTAAATGCTTTTTTTATAATTTATTTCAAATTTTTAACTTGTTATTTCAATTTTCTGTACAGAGTTGTCACAAATTGAATCACCTTAAAAACAACTAGAAGCAATTAAGTATACAATGACAAAATTGCTAGAACAATAGTGATAAAGAGAAATATACTCCTCACCTTATCTCAAACGGTAACGCGAAAAATGATCATACAAATTTTTACATAAACCAGAAAACCCCATTATATGGAGTATTTGGAAGTTATAAGTTAGATTTTATAACCAAATTCGGTGATTTAACAAAAAGATGTCTACTGGTGCATTTAATAATTTGACAGGTAAAAACTAGAAAGCAACTTTAATAAAAATTCAAAAAGCATAATATGCTGCCAAGTCTACAAGCGACTGACCTCAAATAAAGGAGGCGATTGTAGTTTTAAAAATTTTTTAGAACGTATTTCCTGTTTCATTTCAGAAGTTATCGAATGCGATTGAAACAGGTCGCATTTTGAATTAATCACAAATACAACTATATTTTTTAGTTTTCTTTTTTTTTTTTCAAATTAAAATAATTTTACTGCAAATGAGTCTCCACGTAAAGTTGGCTCTATTTGTAGCAGTAATGTCCAGGAAATTAACCAAAAAAATGCAAAAGCAATGATAAATGAAATTGTGAGGTTATAGTTCTCAACCAGTAGTATTTGTTCCATTCCCAAACGATTGTGTACACCAAAACAAACCACACAAACCGCTAATTATATAAAAAATTGAATGAGCCTGAAAGAGTTACAAGGAATCGAACTTCGATTTTTCTCCTCTTTCGTGAAGCAAGAAAGAGGGACTCGAAACGCTCAACTAAACTCAAGCAGCATTAAAACTGATATCACGTCCTAAAACAGTAACAGCAATACAACAAGAGGATAACTGGAGACATATTGCTTTTGAAGTCTTTTAGAAGTCCTGCAAAGCAAAAAGAAAGGAGCCAAGTCGACAACAATGACCCGAAATTCAATGGACCGGGACTTCCGGACAATTGAGGTGTAAAAAAATTCACAAAGGACTCTGTTCCAACAACATTATTTCAAAAGCAATTCTTCCCCGTGTGAGTCCTTAAGCAATGCGGCCGCTTAATTCTTTCTCCAAGTTGGCAGGCAGGACTCGGAAGGGCAGAGTTTGGAACAAACTTTGATTTCCAATCAACGCCGGAATTCGCCATTTCTTCGCCCTATTTCCTTAAAGGGAAACTTAGTTCTACTGTGATTCTTCCAAATTGGCATATTTATTTTATTTCCTTAACCATAAATAATTTGACGACAAGATATATTTGGACCCAAGTTGTTGAATGGGAAACCGACTCCTGATGATTCTCCAGATTGGTATCATTATTTTTATTTTAAAGAATATAAATACTTTGATAACAATTACCTACATATCTACCATTTTTAACGGAAACTGGGTTTTATTGCGATCTTTCCAGATTGGAGTATTTCTATTATTTCCTTAAGCATATGATTTGGTAAGAAATAATATTTTGATCCACATCGTTTTAAGGTAAATTAAGTCTTGTTATGATTCTACCCAGATTGGCATGATTCTTTATTTTCTTGAATATAAAGGCTTAAAGAAGAATGAAGAATTCATGAAAATATTCTATTTCATTAGAGGAAAAAAACTGAGTCGTATTGCGATTCTTAGCGATAGGGATATTTATTTTATTTTATTAAGGATAAATGATTTGGTGACAAGTAATGTTTGGATCCATATCGTTTGAAGGGAAATTGAATCATATGATTCTACCAAATTTGAATAATTCTTTTATTTTCTTGAATACCAATGGGATAAAGTAATGCTTAAATTTCATTTCCTTAAAGAGAAACTGAATCCTCTTGCAATTAGTCCAGATAGGCATTATTTTCTTTATTTAGGCTTAAATGATTTGGTAACGAGTAATGTTTGGATCCAAACTGCTTAAAGGGAAACTAGGTATTGTTATGATTCTACTACACACAGATTGACATAATTATATTATTTTCTTGAATATAACACTTTGGGAACAATTGCCCATTTTGAAAAGGGTAGTTCAATTAACATCGCACTGGAGCAACACAACGGGCTATTGGGACGTTCCGGAATCGATCCTGAAGGGAAAGATCCCAAGATAACACCTCGTAATTTTTAACCACGATCTGATGAAGAAGTCCATTTTTAAAGGAAAATGAGTTTTGATGTGATTCTTCCACATCGGCATATTTATTTTATTTCCTTAAGCATAAATGCTTTAGTGACAAATTATATTTCGATCCAAATTTTTGGAAAGGGAAACTAAGTCTTGTTATGATTTTACCAGATTGGCACGAACCTTCTATTTTCTTGAATATAAATACTGGTAACTAGTAATGTTAAAATACCATTTCTTTGAGAGAAACTAAGTCGTATCGTGATTTTTCAAAACGATAAAATTATCTAAAATCCTTAAGTATGAAAGGTTTTTAACCAAGTAAAGATTAGATAAATTTCTGAAAGAGAAGCTTTAGATTTACTGTGATTATTCCATATTTCCATAATGCCGTTATTTGCTTTAGCATAAATAATTTAGTAATAAGCAATAATTTGATCCAATTTTCTTAAAGGAACTACATCCTCAATGTGATTCTTCATATTGCTATACTTTTTCATACTTTAACATAAACCGACTAGAACACAATATGTTACGATCCAATTTTTATATATTGTTAATACTTCTCAGAAAGGAATAATTGTTTTTGGGTCTTTAATATAAATAACTGGAGAAGGAAATATGTGGATCCAATTTTTTAAGGAAAGCTAAGACTTATACTGATTTTGCAATTAGTAGAACTATTTTCACTCTCTGTAGCATAAATGATCTTTATCAAATGATGTTTCGAGCCACTTCTTTCAATAAGCCCCAAAACAAAATGATATTTCGAGATTTGCATAGTTCTTTTATTCGCTTTAGAGTAAACAATCCTGTCGAGGTTTCTACAAATTACCATAATTCTTTTATTTACTTTAGCCAATTATAAAAGCTTGGGAAAAAATTAATGTTTGGATTTTGCTAGTGAAATATTTTTGAAACTTAAAACGGAATAACAAAATTAATTAAACTTAAACTCAAAAATAATTACTCTATTGTATAATATTTTTAAATTTACTTAACATAACACATTGATGTTTGTAGTTATCTCTTGATAGTTAATTTAAATGGAGAAGCAATCTCACAAAGCGTATTCATTTTGATAAGGTGCGGAATTCACAAAAAACTCAGTACTAAATTCCGTTTTCCATAAAAGCAGGGCCTTTTAAGAATTAATTTGGGAAATAAAGTGTAAGTAATGTTCACAAAGGCAAAAGCACAATATCAAAAGTAATAGTTATACATAATTCTATCTTAGAAACTTCCGTGAAGAAGAGACGTGAATTCATTAAGAACGAAGAAAAATACACAAAGCAGTTGAAGGCACAAAAATAAAGAGAAACAACAGAACCCTTTGTTGATAATTAAAAACAAGGTAATTAATAAACGACACGAAATTTCAGAACGAGAAAGTCATTATTTTAAAGGAAAATGAGCAAGTTCCTTGGAGTTTTGAATGCTACCATCGAGTTGATAGAGAAAATTCTTGAAGATATAATTAGGCAAGACTGTTACTAATGCTACTTTCCGGTATTTTTATTACAAATTACGCTTTTAAGAACGAATTGCAATTAAGGAGATCGTAAATGCTTTTAAAGGGAAAATAATTTCAGTGATGATAAAAAAGACAGTTTTTATTTCTTCGATGTGGTACAATGGATTTTGGATGCTTCATTAAATTTCCCGATCCTTAATATAAATCCTACAACCTTAGAACGAGTGTTAACAGAGCTTTGAACATCGTATTGGAAGACTTATGCACAGTTTTCTGATATCGATGCTATCCATAATTAATCTGGGTGATAAAAATATCTCATTCTTTCTTAATGTGGTAATTTAATTATAGAAAAGAAAGGACAAATGGAATCTTTCCAAATCATTCTATTTTAAGGTAGGTAGTTAATTAAAGTCGCATTGAAGAAACACAAGGGGGTATTGTTGACTGTCCTGGATCAATCCTAAAGGGAAAGATAGGAGAACATCACCTCGCAATTTTGAACCATTGTCACATAACGAGAACAATACATGAGCTGGCATTGCACTCTCCGAACTTCCACACCCCGCCAACGTGAGGACATTTGAAGCCACGATAATTTAACGTGCACCAGCCCCCTTTGTATACGACGGTCTTTGGTTGGATTCGAATTCGCAACTCTTCGGTTGCTAGTCCGTTACTCTTCCAACTGGGCTACCGCGGTCCCTCTATTTCCAGGAAATGTGCAATACAACATTTCGAAATGATTTTATTCTAAGAAAAGAAGCAATAGAATCTTCTTAAGGGATTCTATTTTAAGATAGGTAGGTAAGTAGTTGAACTAACATCACACTGAAGCAACACAACGTTCTGTTGGTAACGGTCTCGATCGGAGGACACCATTTAATTTTCAAACAGTCATATGATGCGGTCAATACCTGAGTTGACACCCCAATCTCCAACACCACCACTTGAGGACATTTGAGGCCACGACAGATTTAACGTTCACCAGCCTCGTACGCACAACAGTCTCTGTTTGGATCGAGTTTCAAACTCGCAACCCTCTGGTTGCTAAGGCACTATGCTTCCATTCGGGATACCGCGCCCCTTTGTTCCAAGGAAAGAACCAATAAAACCTTTTCAATGAATTCTATTCTACAAGGTATATTACTTAATATCACACTGGAGCAACATAACGGGCTATTGGCGAAGGTCCGGGATCAGACCCGAAGTGAGAGATCCGAGGACAACGCCATGTAATTTTAAAGTACGGTCGGATGTCGAGTCCACACCTGAGCTGGTATCCCACTCTCCAAACTTCCACACCACGCCAAAGTGACGACTTTGAGACTAAAGCAGATTTAACCTGCACATGCCTCCCTTGAGCACGACAGCCTTTGGTTGGATTCGATCTTTCCTACAAAATGGGCCAATAGAATCGTTCCAAATAAAGATTCTTAGGAAGGACCAATGGAATTTTTTTTAAAGTTGAAAGAATCCATGCATTCCTTAGAAAGGTTATTTACTGTGTTAATGGGTAAAACATGCAACACACATAATGAATTAGTAACCACTTTTATAGGTTGAAAGAACCACAGGGAAGATTCTATTGGACATCAAGGTCAAAACTGGTTAGAAATCATGCAGGGAAGACTGCAGAAAGGAGATAAACCGAGTGATGTTTCAGGAGTTTTGCATCCGGTTATTTAGGCTTGTAGCGGATCAAACTGTTAGTGCATTGAAAGTGAACTGAAGTATTGACAGCCTAATTACCCCATAAACACTCAACCCCCGTCTTGGCACGTCGCCAAGTGTCATCGAAGTAATAACATTTTTTTCCTCCTTGTAAATAGAAGTTCTGCCCTTTCCTTCCAGGCGAGCGATTGCGCTGTGGTCTAGTCTTACCTTGTACCCAAAATGTAAATAAATTATGTTAATTATACCCCGAGATGGTTACTCGGCTAAACTCTGCTCACCCTCCTGTTAAAGCCTGGTTTTTGCTGTCTGGAAAAACAAAATCAGTAATCGTAAAGTTGTCTTTCGTGATATTCCTTTATAGTATTTTCAATTAAAACATTATATCAATTAATTTAACCCTTTCAGGGGCGGTGGCAAGTCTTGTGTTCCAAATGCTTGAGGCTAAACCTATGAAATGGCTAATGTTTATCTCTTGAACGGGAAGGGCTAAACCTATGAAATGGTTAATGATAAATTTATGAAATGTTTAAGGCTAACCTATGAAGGTGGTTAAGGCTTGGAATAAAAATTTTCTAGCCGTATTAAGGCTGCTAAGGTATATAAAAATTCTTTCATCAGATATTATGCTTAGTGTGATAGGGTTACATAGCGCAAGGGGCTGATCTGCGTCCAACACAAAACAGACAACTTCAAGTAATGGACTTACACACATAAGGCAAGCTTTATTGAAACAAAAGAAAATAACCTCAGAGTAGATGGCATACATATTTCATTCTCTTGAGGTGCTTCATTCGACGGAAATAAAGTATAATATAATGAATTTTGCGTTATGAGTATGCTACAATGACTGTATTAAGAATTCCAAAGTTAAGAGTCTTAGAATGAGTAGATTCCATTGGGAAATAGGACAAATTCAGAAGTTTCCTGTAGCATAAGAAAGTCATCAAAATGGGTTACGTCATTTCCATTTCAAAGCTGAGTAATTGGTTGGGTTTTATGGCGCAAGGACCATATTTGATCAAAATGGGCTCAACACAAGGCAGACAACTTCAAGAAATGGACATTTACACACAAGGAAAGTTTAACCATGATACAAGAGAGAAGTTGTAACCATGGAAACAAATAGAGGAGGAGGTCCTCTATATAGTAGGCTGTATGAGCACCTCGAAGTCTTATGGAGACTGAATTACGTTGGATACTAGAATGAGGTTGCGATTGAGTTTCTGTTATAGCTGAACCTATTCCGGTTCCTCTGATGTCATAATTCCAAAATTTGAATTGGAACCAGCTTTCTTCTGAATATCCTTGGGTTATATAAATCGTCATTTAATAACCTATAGCTCTATAATGAATTGTAAAAACACCAGCTATGATCAAGGCTAAATCACCAAGACAGCCATAAATTCTCAACATAGATAGCCTTCGAGTTATTTAAAAAGCCTCTTTGTGATTTCCACGATGCTGACACATAATGGTTACAGCATATATCTAGTTTATTTTGCATAAGCTGCTTACTCTTTCAAAACACAGGATGATAAATATTTGAGGTCGTAGACGTATTTGTGCCGAACGCTTTATCATGTACAGTTGCAGCTTTTTATGTAAAGTAATTCGAATGAAGATAATCGGCTTAGCTTTATTTTACAAGATGGATTATTAAATCGGAGAAAATTTGTATGTGCAGGAGATAGATGAGTTGGTCGTCTTGCGGTTTTATAGCGCAATGGCCCTATTTGTTCAAGCTGTGCCAAACACCAGACAACTACAGTAAAAAAAAGGTGAAAATTGGCCAGTGAAACTCAATGTTTTTGTAAAATCAAATCTGCTTTTCTATTCTCATTTGTCAAGTTCATAAAATCTTGTAATTTTAGTTAAATTGTTTTCCACTGTTTCTTTGTTAAATCAACTTACCTCTGTAAGCCCCGTGTTGTATTTCTGTGGTGCACGGGAGTTTGTCTTTTGTTCAATAAAAAAAACTACAGTAAAAAACGTAATGAAAGCGGTGCAAAGATGAATTAGGAGTAGAATAATAGGATGAAAGCAAGAAAAGGCCGCGTGGGTATCTCTGGTTCGTGACACCCTTTATTACTAGACAGTAAACCCCATGGGAAAAGAAAATATCTCTAGAGTACCTCGGGTCCGTGAGGCTGGTACACACCTAAAGGAGATGGGTCGTGTACGGGAGATGAGATTGTTTCTAAGTAATCTGGTGAATAAAATCACCAAAAAACAAATTGAGATTTTTATTCTTAATTAATAAGTTTTCAAGCTTTAAAATCGAGTACTACTTTTCTTTGTAGCTGTATGGTAATAGTATTTTGAAAAAATGTTTTCAAGATGTAAGCATTTCCTTATGAAGCCTTTTAGCAGCTGATTTCTCATGAGACTTTATCACACTATGTGCCTTTTCAAAATATGGTTGGTGTGTCGAGGAGACAAACAGTAGTTTTGACCTTAATATTCATGCCTCATATATTGGATTATGGAATGAAGGTAGTTTGAACGATTCTTCATCATGTGTGTGAATATTCAGCAATTAATAGTTTGAACGACAAAATTGGGACATAATATTAATTGTTGTCCAATACTGATTGTAGCGTAGTTAGGAAACTTTCAAATGGCACCACTTACAGTCCTCAGTTGATGCAATCCAAAGTTACACTGATCCAATACTTGCCTAGCATCATAGAATTTCGACATATTGCGACACTCAGTCCAAAGGTCATGTAAGGTAAGGATATTCTTTGACTACACGACGCTATATTTATCTTCTGGATGCTTCATGTAATACTGAAATCATAAGACAAAACAGTTATAACGCTTAATTGTAATGCTAGACTTTTCATGCATGTCCCTAGTACTGCTCCGAATTTAAAGATGTCAAAAAACTATCAAGGGCTCATCGCTTAGAACTTTTTGATGGAAGTCTACCATAACAGGTCCTCTACTGTGACGAGCCACCAGATTATTTTATTTTCCGAGTTTTTGTTGGTTTTGTTTTGGCATCAGTCGAAGACAACTGTTCTAATAAATGAAATGAAATGAAATCGTTACGAAAAATTTTGTTCTCTTCGTGAATTATTGTCTTATATCTATTATTTTAGAAGGAAAATATGATGGAACTCTTGCGAATCGCACTTTTAGTGGAATAGAGAAAATCGGGTAGATTTTCCTGTAGATTCCTGACATCCACATTTGATATTTTATGATCATTTCTTTCTCTACACATTCCACATGCTAAGGATCATTCCTTTCGAACACATCTTAGGGGTATTTCAATACTTTGGCTGAGTGTGTTCCTGGAACTCATGTCTCGTATCACGTTTCTTTAAGTTGTTCTCAAATTAACTTCTTGAACTGCATTGACTGTATGATTCAGCATAAAAAAAAGCTTTTGAGCAGGCTTTTAGTTCTTATTCTTTAGATCTGTACTACTGTAGTGATATTTAGAAGTCTTCTTAATGAATACTAACAAAATTACCCGATATTCCTCAGGTTGAAAAATTTACCAGAATAATCACTTTCTCACTAGTAGCTATTTATCTTTTTACTATTTGGAGACAGGTAGGCAATGTAAATTACAAAAGTACACCAAATAAGGTAAGTAATTAAGATATGCGAATAAAATTATCACATGATAACAATTTAAACGGATTCAGTTTTTAATTTGTATACAACCCCTCTAAATAAAAATCCGAGATACCAAAAATGTTCCTTACCTGCATCCCTATCGGTAGCAGAAAACTTCATTTCTGTAGGTTGAACAGTAGCAGACACAAGAGGTTCCATTTTAAGGGGGCCGCATCCAAATTTAGAACGGTAACTGACCCTTGGCCAAAAATGGAACTAAGTTCTGCAATGCTGCAGATGGAAAACATTTTGAACACGCATTGTAAATTTCCTTTTATTTTTATTCAAAACATATTTTCTATATTTTTATTAAAGGATGCATTGTCTATTATTCATTGCGATTTTCATCTGCAGTTGCAATACTACATTCCTTTGCACAATGTTGCACTTCTGACCGAAAAAAAATGCTTTTTAGCATTATGTATACGGTACCTAATCTGACTGCTTGAACAGCTGTGCATAAGCAGTAAAGTTTTTTGCATCATTATGCCTCCGTTACTATCCAACCTACAGAAATGCGGCTTTTAGCGAATGATAGGGATGCAGGTAAGGAACATTTGTGCTATCTCGGATTTTCATCTAGAGGGGTCGTATACAAATTAAAAACCGAATCCGTTTAAATTGTTATCACGTGATAATTTTATTCACATATCTTAATTACCTACCTTATTTGGTGTACTTTTGCAATTCACATTGCCTACTTATCTCCAAATGGTAAAAAAATAAATTGCGTAACAACTTTTTGGGACACCCTGTATACTGGTACTGAAAACTAAAAACTAGGGAATGAAAAATTTTAATAAATAAAATAATTCTCTAATAAAAATAAAATACGAAATTCATAATGGAAAATCAATGTGTTTAGAATTTTTAAGTTTAAAAACTACATGAAGTAGACTGAATGAGACATTTTTAGAAACAAAGTAGTGGTCTATTTACAAATTTCTTTGGCTGTAGTGCAGGTTAAGCACACCTCCATATTTGCATTTTGGGTTCTTGTACCAGGTTAGATGATGGGGCAGAAATAGATTGAATTTTTTGAAGAGTTCATGATTTATGTATCCCAAGTACTGATTGATTAAATTGTTCAAACTTTAAATTTTGCAAATGGATTGTGCATTGCTGTACAAAAACTTTTGCTAGATAATAAACATCTGCCCTCATTTAGATATTTAGTATAATAGAGGTCGTCTTTAGGACACCGGACAATTTGAAAACTCTATTTTTAATTATTCCACTTTTATGTAGTCTGAATCTTATTTTGGATACCGACTATTTACAAATTCTGAATATATAAAAAGATCTAACTGAATAGTGTGTGAATTATTATGTGTTGAATTATTTACAATAGCAATAAACAGATTGAAATATATGTGTAGCTTTAATTTATTTGTTGAAATGTCACGTATTAAAACCATACATAAAATATTACTATTAATATGGGTCTCGAATTTGAAATTTGTAGTTATGTCAGATAAAACAGAAAATTGTCTTACTGTTTACTACATTTTTCTTACTTTATAATATCGTCTTATTAAAATATATAACTTACTATTTTAAGCACATTAAAATGTAGAAAAGGAACTGTAATTCATGTTAGAAAGGAACCTTACATCTAAATCAGAGCAAAATATTACTGCTTATTCTCACACCTGTTTGAGGTAGATGAATCACACCCTATGATTCTACCGTACCATAGCCTGTTATTTAAATATTATTTATCTCTATAAATTAAAATTAGGGCATACTGTTTTCTGTTATAATAAATTATTTACATATTTGAAGTTAAACCTCCCCACACTATAAAACAATCGATCGTTTTTCCATTCGTCGTGTTCATCATTTGTATTTAACGAATTTTCATCAACTACAGCATATTAACCTGTCATGCTTATCGATGAACATATCAGTTTTGCTCGTAGGGAACCCTATAACAATCTAGTAATGCATCATGCAATCCATAAAGTAAAGGTATCTTTACATGGCTAAAGTTTCCGTCACAAGCAGGTATCAAATGGATACTCGAATATAGGAGTCATTCACGTCAAAATATCAAAAAGTGTTTTAGAAAGTAGAACCAATATTTGCTGATATCGAAAAATTGTCATCTTTAAAAACTAAATTGATGAAACAAGAACAACTCGGGAGACAAAGGTTAGAAAAATAAGCTACATAGAATAATGCATATATAATTATTAAAGCTATTATTTGTACTATGACACCCATCAATACGCTATGAACATACCGTCGGCTTAGGACAGAAATGCATTAACTAAAAAAATACTTTACAGTACAGCTGTTTAGAGACTAAGTATTAGTTTTTAAATTAACAAATAAAAAATATAAGCATTTTGATTGTGTTCTCATCATCAAAATAAGCATTTAGTGTCTACGAAAAAATGTGAGTTAATGAGTTTCACTTCTAAGCTGAAATAATTGTAACGAAAGTAATAAATGTAAGGTTTTCAAATCTCTTTGGCAACAAATCACGAATGGCATCAAACACTGCATTTATATGAATCAGACCGTAAATATAGCTTGAACATATTTTTAATCACCAGCCCCATGCACAACTAGGCTATTTGTCTTTCGTTTCATTCCCAGAGTGTTGTCTGTCGATGTGTCTCTTCAGGAGGCATGGCACAACGAATCCCTTCCCGCAGATGGAGCACATGTGCCTGAAGTCTCTCGTGTGCTTGAACACAATGTGTGTGCGCAGAACAGACAAGTAAGTGCTCCTGTAGTTGCAGTGCGGGCACCTGTGTGGCCTCTGCTGAGTGTGCACCAGCTCGTGATTCTTGAGGTCTCCTCTCCGTGCAAAGTCTTTTCCGCAGGTAGGACACCTGTGGTGCCTTTCTCCTGTGTGCATACTCTCGTGCCGATGCTGGTGGCCTACCTGATTGAATGCCCTCCCACATGTGCTGCAGATGTAGGGCCGCTCCCCCGTGTGGAGGCGGAGGTGAGTCTTGAGATGGTTCCAACAGGTGAAGGCCTTGTGGCAGTGCTTGCACTGGTGCGGCCACTCTCTCGAGTGAGTGAGGAGGTGCCTCCTGAAGTCGGCCATGTGATCAGTGGAGTAGGAGCACAGGTGGCATCGGTGCCTTCGATCGGACAGCATGTTGATGTGTTTACTTCTGTGTCTTTCCAGAGCAGAGGGAGTGGAGAGGAGAGCACCGTAGACGCCACACTCGAAGCCTTCGATGTCCCCTGTAACATTCAAATCGTATTAGTGTTGAGATGATTCATATTAATCAGCAGAAACTGAAACTTAGCTATCAGACACGAATGTTTGAAGTTTATTCAACACAAAATTAAGTGTTTCTTAAATTTTATTTTCAAATATACACTTTTGATTATTAATCATACTCATAATATGATAATGAAAACAGTCTTATTAATCTAGTAATTTTATAGAGGGACCTGCACTCTGAAAGAATAGAGAATTACTCAATATAACCAATAAACTTTATCACTGTGTGGTTTACCAGTTTGAAATTGAAAGAAAAGAAAAATTCACGCTTTAATGGATTCAAACATGGCATTTCAAGCAAAGCCCTTCAAAAAATATTATGGCTTATTTTGGAATTATAATAAAAAGATCTGCATTTCATAAATACAATTTGTTTAATGCACAAATAAATTTCAAAATCTGAAAACAAAAACACTAGCACTTCTGTAACATTTTAAGGACGACTAAAATGTTATCTGCGATCTCAAATAACATCCCAAAAATTTTCTTTGTGACCACAAAATTGCCTGTTTGGCTTGTTGAACTTCCTCGTCATCCCAGGTGTTATGTTAGGGAAGAACAGGTATACTTCATCTCCCACCTTGATTCCCTTTCCTTTTGCCAAACTTGCTCCTATAACGCTCTTGTGATTCCACCGCTTGAACCAAATTCTCCCTCACCTTATTATAAGCATTGTGCAGTCTTCTAAGTAATGAGGTCGAAAAGTCGTCTGTTTCTCTATATGAAAAAGGTGGTTCCGACTCGAAAATCTGGTAGGGCAAATTCAGCTTTCCCATATACGTGAAATGTGGGTGTGTTTCGTACCGGAGTGCCATGGTTATTTGTATGCCAAAAGGGCATATTCTAATTTAGTTTCCCAATCGTTGATTATCGTTAACTAGATGACTTAGGGCATTCCCTTGGGGTGGTATGCTGTGGGACTCACATTTTTTATTCCTAGGGATGCATAAACACTTTGCATGGCCTGATTTTCAAAGTTCATTCCTTTGTCGGTAAGAATTGTGAAGGGGTAACCAAATCTCGAAATGAAATCGTGTAGTGTTTGCGCTTTTAGTCTGTTGTACCGGATAAGCTTCACACCATCTGGTGAAATGGTCAATGTAAGTGACTATGAACCTGTTGCCATTCTCCGTTACAAGGAGAGATCCCACAATATCAATGGCAAGTTTGTAGAAAGGACCCTCCGGAATTGAAGGGTATTATAGAGGACTAATATTTTTGGTTTGTGTGTACGTTGTTCCATACAGCTTCAGTACGATTTTATCCAGTTAACTATGTGTCTGTACATCCCCGGCTAATAATAAAACGTTTGACTTTGAAAAGAGTTTTCCCTCACTCCTTGGTGACAAACAGAAGGAGAATCGTGAAATTGTGTCAACATGTCATGTATCATGGATTTTGGGAGGACAATCCTAGTGCATCCATTTTTTTCATTGAACAAATGAATTAATTTTTCTATACAAGGCGGAATTTTAAAATATAAGTTTTGTAGGTTGAACTGGTTTCCCTCTAAAATTGTTGTCAAAGGTTAAAATCTCGCTATTTTCGGGTTCAAGGATGAACACTTGTCTAATTTCCGTTTCATCACTAGGACTATCTGTCGTATCCGGCGATGCATGAGCAGTGAGTGTCGTGGTCAAATCCTCGTGAAAGAAAATCTGCAATCCTGTTGCACTTACCACTCATGCATTTAACTTCATAATTGAATTCTGATAGGGTAAAGGCCCAACGTGCAATTCTAACCGTAGAATCTTTTAATTTCATGTATTAAAGCTGCATGATCAGTATAGACTGAACTCTTTTCCACAGAGGTAGGGTCTAAAGTAACCAACTGTAAAGAGGCACCTGTACGGCCTCTGCTGCGTGTGCACCCGCTCATGCACCTTGAGGTTTCCTCTCCGTGTGAAGTCTTTTTCGCAGGTGGGACACCCGTGGTGCCTCATTCCAGCATGCATCCTCTCGTGCCGATGCAGGTAGCATAACTGATTGAATGCCCTCCCGCATGTGCTGCAGACGTTGGGCCGCTCTCCCGTGCAGAGGTGACGCTGGATATAACATCTAAAGGTGAAGGCCTTGTGGCATTGCATGCACCGGTGCGGCCACTCACCCGAGTGAGTGAAGAGTTGCCTTCTGATGTAGGCCATGCGATCTGTGGAGTAGGAGCACTCGTGGCATCGATGTCTCCGATCGGACTGCATGCGGGGGTGGGGGGTGTCCCCTTCGGTGTCTTTATAGAGCGGAGAAGAGAGCACCGCAGGTGCCACACTCGAAACATTCGTTGTCCCCTGTAATGTTCGAATCGTATTAATGTTGAGATAATTCATATAAATTAGCAGCAACTGAAACTTTGCTATCACAGACACGAATCACACTTTTGATTATGAATTATACTCATAATAATGAAAACAGTCTTGTTAATCTAGTGACTTTATAGAGGGACCTGCATTCTGAAAGAATAGACAACTACTCAACATAACCAATAAACTTCATCACTCTGGGCGTGTGTGGTTTACTGGTTTGAAATTGTGAAAGACATAAAAAATTCACGTTTTTATGGATTCAAACGTGACATTTCTAGCAAGGCCCTTCAAATATTATGGCTTATCTGAAATTATAATAAAAAGATCTGCATTTCGTAACTACATTTTGTTTAATGCACAAATAAATATCAAAATCTGAAAACAAAAACGCTAGCACTTCTCTTAACACTTTAAGGATCACTAAAGTAAAAATTTTAATCTCTTTTCATCTAGTGTTGCAATAACTAAACAATCTGAAGATAATTATTGACATATTTGGTTCAAATGCTTAAAACCACTTAAAAAATTCAAAGATTTTAGTATTCATTTAATATAGGAAACAAGCTGCTTCTGAAAAATATTACACCAGTTCCTAGCAATTTAATAAAAAATAGCTGCACTTTATACATTATATACATATTTAGTGCACAAAATAAATTTAGTCTCCAAACTAAACTTTCTCATGCACTATTTGATAACACCGAAGAAAAGGGCATCATCTAGACTAAAAATTTGAAGGATCAAGCATAATACCACATATCAGAAATATAGTTACACTTCCACATTTCAGTGTGTCAGATGGACTTCCCGTCCGAGACGATTATTGTGTCAAGAATAAAAAGGGGAGAATGACCTAACCAATATGTAAGAAAGAAATACAAAAGGAATTAGCTTATCTGTTTCAGCCAGGTGGATGGAATTGGATTTTCAGGGTGAGGCGTTGCTCTGAGTCAACTAGCAATCGGTCATCAGAAGTTTCCACATCAGCGTGGATCTGGAGAGGCGCTGTATTCAAATCAGTCAGGTATATCGTTTTTTCCTGATCCGAATTCTACTATCAAAGGTCGGCAGGCAGAGCATGTCCTCCTTCCAAACATCCCAAGCTTCAAGTCAACATCAGTATCCCTTTTATTCTATCAGCGAATGGAGTTGAAGACAAGTACCAAGAGAGGGCGGAGAAGAGAAGACAGTCAGGCCTACTCCAAACTATTTATAACCAGAGTTCAAAGGTTAAGTTGCCCCTGTCCTTCCTTCTCCATGGGCATAAAAAATACAAACTGACCAAACAGAATTCCACACAGGTCCCTCTCGCACTGGGCGAGCCACCTCAAACTTGCCGTGCCATGCCGCTGCGAGCCGTGATTGGTCGGAAACCTATTGGAAGCTTCCAGGGGATATGACGTCACAGGTGACGCTTGGGTTCACTGGGTTCCAACGGGTCGTGCACCAATTGCTCGAAATAAAAACAAGGCGGGATTTCACATTAATCGTCTCGGAGGAAAATCCGTCAAGGATTTACACAATATGTTGGACGGACAGCCTTGAATTACCTGTTACATAAAATGGGCTCAGAACTTAATTCTCTTGATCACAACAAATGCACCGTCTTTTTAAAAAAAATTGCAAATTTTTTATATGCAAAAACATACTTGGAGATGAATAAGGTTCCATGCAGAAAAGCACCACCACAACACCGAAGTATTGCACTAAAAGCAAAGAACCATGTAAATCAGAGTACAGCTTGAGATGGGCAGGTACCACACGTCAGTACCCGACAACCCCTAAAACAGATTTGAGAGTACGAAGTATAATCAATCATGTTGCAAAAAAAAAATACTGTTGTATACCATGTAGAAACCAAGAATTTAGTGAACAGTATAGTAATAGTTTACCTATTGTTAAACATAAAAGGCATTCATACAAAACCCCATATTTTAAAATCAAATATATACGTAACAAGACCATCCGTCCAGCCAATAAATATACAAAATTGAGTGTATACCTGTAAGCAAAGGTAAGTGTATAAACATGTAAGCAATAACACCTGTGTATCCAATGTAAATAATAGCTCGTGTAAAAGTATATGAACAACGACATGTGTGCAATGTAAACAAGAGCACATGAAGGATTATATAGACATGTGTGCATAATATACAAAACGTGTAGTAGGTAAACACAAACTAGTGTGCAATGTAAACAAAAGCATGTGTGCAATGTAAACAAAAGCATGTGTGCAATGTAAACAAAAGCATGTGTGCAATGTAAACAAAAGCATGTGTGCAATGTAAACAAGATAGGGCATTCGCACATATATAAAGTAGGTTGTTGGCCCAAACAGTTTAAATTCCTGTGTAGGTGAAAGGGAGGTCCAGGATACCTGTGGTGGGGCAACTGTGAGTTTATAAACTGAGGGGAGATTCCTGATTCTGGTTTCTATATTTTTCGTATCTGGCCCAACTGGTTGCTGTGGTAGGGGGCCTGTATATCTCCCTTGGTTCCTCCATCTACAAACTCTACTGAGATGTCCCACACTACCGCAGTTGTAGCATGACCTGTTCTCTCTGTATTGATCTCTGCTGCCTCCCATGGTTCTTTCCTCTTTCAAACTTTGCAACTCGACTGATAGGTCCCTGACTTGGTTCGATACTCAATTTTACATTTTTTTGTTGCTCTGATGGTTGAGTAGAGGCAGCGAAGACCTGTGCATCTTCAGGAAAGTGGCTATGGTCAGTCCCTGTATGGGCTGCCTCCGCTTTGCATGCTAACCATCCATGCTCCTCTCTTGGAACCACCACCTTGACCTGCTCTATTGTTTGTGGATCAGCCGAAATACCCCCTCCTAATTTCCAAACAGAAATTCGCCAACGGCATGCTTCGCAGCACATGACGTCGATATTGCTCTTCGACAGGATGGTCGTCCTCTCCAGTGCAAAATGCTTTGTATATGACAGTGCATCAGCCCTTGCCATAACTACCACCACTGGCATAGAGGGTAGCTGTCGAAATGAGGAAAAACTCTTGAACTGTTAACGTTAAATCAGCCTTGTGTGCATATCTATCAGGGCCTGCTCCAAGGATGGAAAGTCAGTGATTACATGTTTCTGCTCTCTACATAAGGCCCTGGCCTCCCTTTTAATCTCAGTTTCGTAGCAACGAATAGATCCCTGGTGGACCACCCAAAGTGACTAGCCAATTCCTTGCATTCGCTTAAAAATTCCCTAATACTTCCTGAGAAGTTCCCCATCAGGAGTAGTTGGATTCTGTCAGCAGTCAGTCCATCAGTGACAAAATTACCAACCCCACATTCAGATGCCATAACCTCACCATTCTGCAGGACGCTGGTTATGGTCATATTTAACTGCTCATGCATAGGTGCTCCCTTGAGGGGAGTGATTTCGTACCTTGTTTTTTTACAATACAACAAAAATACTCTAAAAAAACATATTCACTCGATAAGGTAGATACAACACTCGAAGGTACAGTAAATGCATGTGGGAATCACAATTGCAGGCAAAAACTGATTTATCAAATACAATATTTTTTCATAAAGAATTGCACGATGTGAAAATTGATAGTCATGCTCCTGAACACAGCAACATCAAAAGCTCAGTCAGTAGAAAGTCACGGCACCAATTTATTGTGATGTTCTTCTTAAAACCTTTTGGATAGTATTTCCCTTGATTACTTATTTAAACACACAATGCGAAGTGAGCAATAACCCCTGAAATAGATTCTTACTGACTGTAAGGTGACAGTGCTGTTACACATTTATTTTTAAACATATTTAAATTGTTATGTCCAAAAAATCAAAGATATCACAATCACATAAAAAGGACAAATTCCGGGTTCACAACACCAAAGAAAAGGACATCATCTAGACTAAAAATTTGAAGGATCAAGCATAATACCACATATTAAAAATATAGTCACACTTCCACATTTCAGTGTGTCAGATGGACTTCCCGTCCGAGACGATTATTGTATCAAGAATAAAGAGGGGAGCACGACCTAACCAATACGCAAGAAAGAAATATACAAAAGGAATTAGCTTATTAGATTAGATTAGATTAGAATTAGATTTTCAGAGTTCAGGTGAGGCGTTGCTAAGTCAACTAGCATCGGGAGTTTCCACATCAGCGTGGATCTGGAGAGGCGTATTCAATTCAGTCAGGTATATCGTTTTTTTCTGATCCGAACTCTACATCAAAAGTCGGCAGGCAGAACGTGTCCTCCTTCCAAACGTCCCGCCGAGCTCCAAATTAACATCAGCATCTCTTGAATTCTATCGGCGAACGGAGTTGAAGACTAGTACCATGGGGGCGGAGAAGGGAAGACCGAGTCACTGGACTGGACGTATCACTACGGAGTACCTACTGCCAAGCAACTTATCTCACATCATAATTAAGTTCATAAATGAAATCAGAAAAGAAATTTTATTGGGATAGGAAAGAAGAGATCTAGATAATCCTAAAACATGGCTTTGGTGGTTCATTGGGTTGGTGTAGTCATCAGGCCTTCACCAAACTATTTATAACCACCGAGTTCAAAGGTTGAGCTGCCCTTGTCCTTCCTTCTCCATGGGCATAAAAAATACAAACTCTGACCAAACAGAATTCCACACAGGTCCCTCTCGCACTTGGCGAGCCACCTCAAATTCGGCGCGTCATGCCCCTGCGAGCCGTGATTGGTCGGAAACCTATTGGAAGCTTCCAGAGGATATGATGTCACAGGTGCTTTTTGCCATCTCGGATTTTTATCTAGAGGGGTTGTATAGAAATTAAAAACTGAATCCGCTTAAATTGTTATCACGTGACAATTTTATTCACATATCTTAATTACTTACCTTATTTGGTGTACTTTTGCAATTTACATTGCCTAGCTATCTCCAAATGGTACAATGATAAATTGCGTAACAACCTTTTTGGGACACCCTGTATATATAGGGTGTCCCATAAATTCCGAAATAGTTTAAAAATTGAAGGAATTGGTATATTTGAATGCGGTTTGCGATAACGTTATTCTCATGAAAGGGGATTTTTTTTGGTAGAGAAAAAAATTAGTTCAACCTTTTGTCAATAGAGGGCGCTGCACGCAACCAATCACAGGAAATATGCAAATCAGTCCTACAAAATGCTGGATGTATGATTTAAAGCTGAATTTTCCTGTGATTTCATTGTAATGTTGACATTGGTGGATAAAGCACTATTGGTTTAATCGAACAAGTAGTACTTTAGTGTTGTGATGTGCTTGTAAACATTTGCCTGCATGGAAATAAACTTGGTTTTCCATGGAATTCTGTGATTGTTTGCGTGCAGCGCCCTCTATTGACAAAAGATTGAACTAATTTTTTTTTCTCTACCAAAAAATCCCCTTTCATGAGAATAACGTTATCGCAAACCGCATTCAAATATACCAATTCCTTCAATTTTTAAACTATTTCGGAATTTATGGGACACCCTGTATATGTATATATATATATGTTGTAGATTAACATGTGAATTTAGGAGAGCATCGTTACAATTAAATATTGCTTTAATTAAATCTAGGGGAAAATCTAGGGGTTAATTACAGTGGTCAATTATTTACAAGTATCAGATTAAACATCAAATCATGGTGGAATTAACAGCATCCTGGTGGCATGTCTGTGCAAAGCCACGTCTTATCTCCAAATCGTCCGGAATCCATCTGCGGGTTCGCGCCTTCTGGCGGGAAGTGTTCTGATTGGTGTTCGGGAAATGTTTCCGCGCTTTTCGGAACGTTGGCAGGTTGGCGCTTAGACATTCCGACACTCGTCCATCTTGACATGTCAGGTCCCCCTGACACGCTGGTCAGATTGAAGAAATCTGAAACGAGAGGAAAAAACAAGAGGAAAAGTTCGAAAAAAAATATCTGTCAATGTCAGCATTCGTAGGTTGTCGACAGTGAGCATGTTTGGGATGCTTCGGCTTTCCACTGTGGGAAATCTTCATTGAACTGTGCACTGGTGCAGCAAAGAGAACATCGTGGGCTGCTCATCATGTGTGCTTTTCATAGTATACATCGTATTAGCATCGTATGTTCATCGTCATAACATCGTAACCATTAGTCATGGTTAATAGCTAATTTAGATAGACATCGTTGCCATGTGACATCGTAGATGGCGTTTACAGGAGTGGACATCAATCAATATTTACACAGGAAATGCTCATTATTTGCAAACATTTTCACGTGACAGTTCGTTGGCTTGTTGACAGATTCACAATAGATTTGCTGAAAATTTTCAGGAAAAGTTTTTCATTTTCAAAAGTAGACACAAAAATAAAAAATAATGAAAATAAAATGACAAAGATAATTAAGTTAAAGTTCAAAATCAGTTATTTGACCACAGTTTCATGTTATCAGCTGACGTGGAAGTTACATTTGGTCCTTCGTGTTGACCAATTTTTTTAACATCATAACGATCATGAGTGTTTGTTGCTGTAACTTCGTAGGGTCCGAAACATTTGAGTCGCAACTTAAGGAGTG
Organism: Meta bourneti; assembly: GCA_933210815.1. Lineage (NCBI taxonomy): Eukaryota > Metazoa > Arthropoda > Arachnida > Araneae > Tetragnathidae > Meta > Meta bourneti. Next base: position 85,737,229 of record OW119926.1, read on the forward strand.
TTCCAAACTAAGTACGTTTTATGGCGACACGGTCACCAACTTTATAAATGTGTGCCTTTTTTCTGTGTTTATTGTACTGTCGTCGGCTCTCTTGCATTTTGAAGATGTTTGTTTTTGCTTCGTTACTGAGAATTTGTTTTTCTGTTATTTTGGAGCATAAGTGTTCGTCCAGAATTTGTTTTGTGTAGGTCTTCTTTTTGTTTCATTTTTATTCCGGTCAAAAGTTCAAAGGGTATGAATTTTGTGCTTCTGGGAGCTGTACTGTTCATTATACGCTGGATATGTGGGGCAAATTTGAACCATTTTTCGGGTTCGTTAAGTGATAATTTTGTGAAAATGGGGATTAATGTACCGAACATTCGTTCTATTTGACCATTACCACGTGGCACTCCTGTTGTAATTTGTATATGTTCGATTGATTGTTCGTTGCAATAATTCTTAAAGTCGGTTGACTTTTAAAAGAATTACCTTTATTTGTTATGATTCTTGAGGGGTTGCCAAAAGTTGTTTGTTGGAGAGTTAGCTTTTGAAGTGCATCTTGGGCAGAAGTAGATTTAGTTGGATAAAGCCATAAAACTTTGTAAATGCATCAATAACTGCAAAAATGTATTTGTAATTTTTATTTGTTGATGGTAAGGGACCTAGAAAATCACAGTGGTAACAGCTTAAGGGTTCGTCGCCTTTCGGAATGGGATTGGGCAGTCCTTCCGGTTTACCGGTTTTGCGTGAGGATAGAATGCAAGGGATGCAATTCGAAATTACCTCTTGCACTTGATGTGTAATATTTGGGATGTAAAAATCTTGTGAAACAATTGATTCAGTTTTGCGTGAGGCGAAATGGCTTTTTAAATGTGCATTTTGAATTATTTCTTTTTGCATGCTTTGTGGCACAGCTACGAGCTCATCATCTTTGTTCATTTTGAACAAAATACCATTTGTTAAGAAAAATTCAGTTGAAGGGGTTATCATTTTCTTAATTTCAGATATAAACTCATCGTTGTCTTGTGTTTCATTAATTTTTTGGGGGGTTAGTTCGTCAGGTGTGATCACAAGAACGGGGTAGCGACTTAACGCATCTACATGTTGCATTTGTTGTTCTGATCTGTGTAATAGTTCGTAATCAAATCCTTGAAGGAATAAAGCCCATCGTGCAATTTTTGCGGTTAAATCTTTTTTGGTCATTGTTTTCTGAAACGCTTGCCAATCTGAATATTTGGAATTTAGTGCCCGTTAAATATTGTCGAAACTTCTTAAGGGATTCTATAATTGCTAATACTTCGAGTTCTAACTGGAGTATTTTTCCTGTTGAGGTGATGTTTTCATATTCATATATTGAATGGGGTGGAAGTGTTCATCAGTATCTTTTTGTAGTAGGATTGATCCAAAACCTAGTTTGCTTGCATCACAATGCAGTTGGAGAGGTGAGCCTTGTTGATATAGGTGTAATACAGGATCGGAGGATAAAGCTTGCTTCAACATTAAAAAAGCTTTTTGTTGTTCGGGGCCAAAATGAAATGGAGTAGAATTTCTTAACAAGTCACTTAAGGGTCTAGCAATTAGTGAATAATCTTTAATAAATTTTCGGAAATATCCCGATATACCAAGAAAGCTTTGAACTTGTTTCTGAGTTTTCGGGGTAGGGAAACTTCGAACTGCACGTGTTTTGTTTACAGAGGGTCGAATGGTGCCGTCTTCTATTACATGACCTAGGAATTCAATTTTTCTTTGGAGAAAACTACACTTTTTGAAGTTAAATTCAAGACCAAACTTTGACGCGGTATTGAAAACTTGTTTGAGTTTACGAAGACCATCCTCTCCATCAGAAGCAGGGATAACAATATCATCGAGGTATATTATGACAGTTCCTTGTTTTCACGAAATACGAGTACAATTTGGATATATCGCTGGAAAATTAAAGGGCTTTTGTTTAATCCAAATGGGACCTTGTTGAACTCGTATTGATTGGAATGAGTTACACTAGTGTACTTGCGGCTATCTGGATATATATCAACATGATGGAAAGCATTCCGGAGATCTAATGTAGAAAATTTTTTAGCATTTTGTAAACTGTCAAAGATGTCTTCTATCAACGGTAAGGGCTGTCTGTCTCTGATTATTTTGGAATTGAAAAGTCTGTAATCAATGCAAATACGCGTTGATCCGTCAGGTTTTTTGCATAAAACCATAGGTGCACTAAAATCGGATGTATTTTCAGAAATTATCTGGTCCTTCAACCATTGTTCGATTTGATTGTCTACCTCTTGTTTTTCAGCGATAGACAATCTTCGTGGACGCTGTGCAATGGGTGTTTCATCCGTCAAAATGATTTTCATTTGTAAGTCGGTACTTTCGGTTTTGTTTGGTTTGTGATTTGAAACTAAGTGTTCAACCTTCTGTCGGATTGTTTTGTTTTTTATATGTTTAAGATCTAAGGAGTTGACATCTTATACTACATAACAACATTAAAAAGGAAATTTGGTTCATCGTTGGTAAGAGAAATACCATTTTTACCCACTTTAAATTCAGCTTGTTGGATACAGTCAGTTCCTAAGATTGCCTTGTAGGGAATTGAATAAGTTGGAACAACATAAATTTTGCAAGGAAAATTGCTGTTTTCAATTTTGATATCACCATGAAAAAACCAAGAGGGTGAACTTTGGTGTTACCAATTCCAGAAAATGTGATTTGGGATTTTTCAAGTGGTGGGGATCCAATTTCTTTGTGTATTTCAGTGTTTATTAAACTAGCTTGTGTTCCAGTGTTTATTAAACTAGCTTGTGTTCCGAAATGTGACAGTTCCAAGGGCAACTTCAATTTCCATGGGGCTTATGGGATAATGTGTTTCAATAGCAAGTGAATGAACTTGAGCTTTTGGTTCACTGGAATATTTTGTAAATTTTAGCGTTTGAGCAGCTTTTTTGGGACATTCTGCAGAACGGTGACCAAATACATTACAGGAGAAACATTTGTAACCTTTACTTTTATGTGTACACTCATTAAAAATATGGAATTTACTACCAGATATATAACAGTGATTAGTGGACTTTGCAACATTAGAAGATTGCTTGGATCTTTGGTAATTTTGACTTTTATTAGAATCATACCTTGGGCGATAAGAGTGATCAATAAAATCTTTTTTATGGCCACTTACATTAAACAACTTCTCATACACTTTTAATTTCTCTTTAAATTCACCAAAAGACTTACAACCATATAAAATAGTTTTGTTATGTGAATTATCAGGTATACATACCATTTATAAAATATTCAAGGGTTGAAGCACAATCAATATTACCACGACTTGCAATTTCCCGAATAGCTATTAGACATGCAAATAAATTTTCTCCAGATTTTAATTTATGGGAACGCAAAAGATTATGTAAGTCAACACTTGAAATACATGATTTAAATTCATCTAATAAAGAATGTTTTAATGCTTCAAATGTATCAATACCTCTTAATGTTTGTGCATAAAATTTTGCAGAGTGCAATAGACAACGCTTAGTGAAAACAATTTTTGCATTTCATTAGATACATTATGAAATAAAAACAGTTCTTCGAGCTCTTGGATAAACATTTCAATGGGGTAATTATCATCGGAAGAAAAAGGTCGAATCGTTTCAACTGAATCCTTCAGAGAAAAATTAATGCTGAAACTCTGTTTATTTTCAGACGCAAAAGGATAAACAGTTTCTTCTTATTTGCGAGACCGCGAATCGTCGGAAAAAGGATTCCGCATTGGTTCAAAATCAAAAGCGGTTTCGGAAATGTACTTTTTATCTTTCGATGAGCGCTGCTTTTTTTCGTGGCCTTGACCAACTGTCGACACATTAAATTCGTGAATGAAGAACTTTCACGCGGGGATAAAGAACTTTGATTTTCTTGTTCCGTTTCTCTTTCACCGCCTGAATCGAAGTTAGAAGTGAAAAATATTTTAAAGAATTATCGCGTCGCAGCAAAGGGGTTTGTCTTCTAAAATTTCAATGTGCAAAATATTGCAAATTGTAATCAGTTGTGGAAGTGAGAAATCTTCCAGAATTTTACTCTTGATAGAGACAAAGTCTGTATCATCAGAAAAACCAGAAAAATTACGAAGATTTTGTCGACATTTTCTGTCACGTTCTGTATCCGGAAATAGAATTTTATGCAGCATTTGCACGTTTTTCGTGCTCTATGTTTTTATGGATGAAGCAACGTGTAGAATTGTTCCAAGAGTCGTCATTTTCAATGTAAATGCAATGAAACCGAAAAAATGTGAAAACACTCACATATAGTCCTGCTTAGAATCTCCGTCGTTTTTGGCTCGTCAAATCTCGTCTTGGAGAGAAGATCCGTCGTTTTTGGCTCCTCAAATCTCGTTCACTTGTAGGCACCATAGACAGCGTATATCCATTTGTAGGCATCGGAAAGTGGCGTCGTCGTTATCCATTCGGATCGTCGTATCTTCGTAACACTTGGCGTTGCACTACTTAGCTTTACAGCTACTTAGCTTTGGATTGAGAGGCCCGAGTCCCTATGTTGTAAATTAACATGTTAGAGGCGAATTGAGGAGAGCATCGTTACAATTAAATATTGCTTTAATTAAATCTAGGGGAAAAGGGGGGGGTTAATTACAGGGGTCAATTATTTATAAGTATCAGATTAAACATCAAATCATGGTGGAATTAAAAGCATCCTGGTGGCACGTCTGGGCAAAGCCACGTCTTATCTCCAAATCGTCCAGAGTCAATCAGCGGGGTTCGCGACTTCTGGCGGGAAGTGTTCTGATTGGTGTTCGGGAAAGTTTCCCGCGCTTTTCGGTACGTAGGCAGGTTGGCGCCTAGACATTCCGACATATATATGTTACAGTGAAAGACCGAAATCTGGAGAATGTCGACTTTCACCGGTGAATGTCAACATTCACATAGTCGCTTGGTGTATGTCCGAAATATTTGCTAAATACCCTTATTTCTGACTTACACCGGCAAATGTCGACATTCACCATGCACTAATGGTGAATATTGAACATGTCGGAGATTTGTATTTTCTTCTCCGTATTTCAGTCGCGATAAAACGTCACAAGGGTGACGTAACTTTTTCGCCTCTCTTTCTGAGAGGAGTGACCAAGAACTTAAAACAAACAGTACATTCTAAATGAGAAAAGAAAATAATAGAAATTAAAAACTTACTTAATTATACAGTACATTCTAAATGAGAAAAGAAAATAATAGTAATAAAAAACTTACTTAATTACATGATTCAAATCTTATTTATTGCAACAACTTATAAACTGTCATGACACTTTGAATTGCACAAGAGTCCCTTGCTTCTACAACTGCATTTATTTGCGGAACACTTCCTTTTGCAATGACAGCGTGTATAGCCTTGCCCCCCCCCCGCTTCTCGAATTAGCTGCAGCTGCTTCTCTCAGCGACATTTCTTGAAAAGAAATCTCATCTATGGAAAGTAACTTTTCTTTACAAATTACGAACTGATTACGTGTGTAAAGCTGCTTGAGGGTACCATTTTTATTTGCCAGTTTATAGAAGTCGGAGTCTTCTATTCCAACAACAACCGCTAACACATTTCGGCTATCTGTACGACCACGGTCGACATCAGGGACTTGTATTCGTACAGTATCACCAATTTGAGCAGGAGGAAATTGTTTTTGTGAGGTTCGTAACATTTCAGAGAGTATTTTAGAGTACTTTTCTTGAGAAAAATAAAAACAAATGTCTTCTCGTTTACCCGCAATTAATGCATTTAACTTTTCAAGAAAAAGATCACGATTCACTGCAGTATCCATTCAGTATAAATTAGGGTATCGGAAAAAAACCCTCGGCTCCTCTCTTTTCGACCTCCACCAGAGCATATCTGTGATTGTCGACATACACCGGTGAGGGTCCGAATGTACAAGAATGTAATGAAATATTCGATCTTTCACCGACGTATTTGGTATGTGTCGACATTCACGGGTGAAAGTCGACATTCTCCAATTTCGGTCTTTCACGGTAACATATATCCCCAAATGTGTTTAATTCATTTTTCTTATCAAAGCGGTCGACTTAAACGTATTTCTGAAGATAGTCTCTTAGCAAATTAAGATCTGTCTTGTTTAATTTTGGCCTTTTGATTTAAATAATGTGGACAGAAGGTATAATTTCTGACTGTAGAGGTTTTTAAGAAAACACGTATAGTATTCACAATTTGTAGGCAATGATCCTATCAATAATTTCAGTGAACTTTTCAGATCTTAGATTTCTTTCTACAAACTGTATAGAAACGAATTCACAAAATCCCACATAAATTTGTTTTCATGTGACTTGAGCTTACCTTTCTGTCGCACATCCAGAGTATTGGACCATGAACTGGACAAGCTCCTTTGTATTCACGATCACAGACATCACAATCTATGAAAGGCATTTGTATCTTGATGAAAAATCAATTTAGTAAAAACAAATCAGTTTTAATTAGAAAAAAAATTAACTATAGTGAATAACTGTAATTAATAAACTGCTTTTATTGCATACATCCTAACGAATGAACACGAATGTAACCATCTTAAAGCATATTTCAAAAACTCGATTTGGTATGATAAACTTTACATTTTAGATATGCTTTTATTGCTTAATTTTATTGTAAAATTATTGCTTCTTTATCAGATTTATTTATTTTACTGCGAACTGAAATTTGGAAGATATTTAACTGTTATAGGGTTTGTGCATATATTAAAATCACTTTTCAGAAGCGTTTAATTTATTTAATTAAAACGTCCGTTTAATTTAAACGGACGTTTAAATTTATAAATAAATATTAAACAGAATTTAAATTATTTGTACCGGAAAAAGGAAATACTTGTCCTAATTTAACATAAAAGTGCATGTATTCTACCTATTTGAAGGCTGAAATGAACATGACAGAGCTTAATATAGTCTGAAAGTAATACGATTCGCATAATAAATGGAAATCCCTAATCCTTATTCAATCATTCTTTTTTGTTTTCTGCCTTCAACGGTTGAAAACTTCCGAGTAAAATATAATCGAACTATTTTTAGTTTACTGGAAAATAAAACTAGGAACATTCTAAATATAAAGGTATAATTTTAATTTTTTAAAACAGGATTACACTTACTCAACACAATAAAATCGTACTGTTACAGACAATACACTAGTTTTACAAAATATATAGATAACAAGTTTACAAAAAGCATAATTTATCAAACTTTGCTAACTTTGAGGCATATTTTCTCTTGTGCCTTTTGACCGATCGCTGTGTCCAAAAAATTTGAAAGTGACATTCTTAAAAACTTGATCTATGATTGAAGAAAACATACTTTGATATTAATATGCTTTAGTAGTGATACTAAACAAATAAATTATTAGTCCGATTAGTGAAGTATTGGATATATAGTAGAAATTACTTAATATAAACATTCAAACAAAAATTTAATAATTAATCGAAAAATGTACAGATCTTGCATAGTTTACAGCGCATCAATCGGAAATTTAGATTATAAAAAAAAATTGAAATATTTGAGTATGAAATAAATTTATTATTTAATGAAAAATTTATCAAATTATTATTTACTGTAAATATTGTGAAATAGAAAAAATCAGTCAATCAGAGTTTAAAATGGGAAAAGAAATGGAAAGAGTAAAACAAATGCAAAACAATTCAATGATGATAACACTAAGGATCAGGTATTATACATAAGCATTATTTTCAATAAATTTTTCAGTTATTTTATGATACATTATACCCACCGTTTATGCTTTTATCTGTTTATATTGAGCGGCATTTTTCTTTTTAGCTCTCAAAAACTATAACATTCGGCTTGATTCCTGAGAACAAAATTTAATACAACTACAGCATAAGATGTACAAAATGCGTTTGGCATAACTCACATAACGAATATTGTTACCTACTCACATAAGAAGAAAAATATAAGCTAAAAACAAAATAAAATTAATAAAAAGAATTTAGAACTCAAAGTCAATGTTGATTTTTGTCCTAAAAATGTTACGTATTTGAACCCATTTTATCTAGTAGATATAAGAATGCTCCATTTTCTTACCTATAGATTTCAAAACTTAATGATTCCTTTTCAAATTACAAAATATCTTTTTTTTTCATAATCACTTAAATTCCTTCCACCTATTTTCGTCACAGATACTATCGGATTTCAGACATAATATTTCATTCATTTTTCACGTCACTTTAAGAATTTTAAACAGAATGAACTTCTCTCAAGCCATGAAGAGAAATATCGTCTACTCTAGAATTCTTCATATTGCCACTTTTCTAAAATAAAACTTACTCATAATATAACACAATATTAGGTTGTTTCCTGATTGTTTTATTTTTTAATGGAATTAAATTTTGTGCCAGACTTTATAGCTTTTGAATTCATACATTGTAGAATAAAACGAGATAAAGAAACCTCTCTTCGCTATTTCATGCTTGAGAATTATAGAAAGAATAATATATAATATTTTTTGAATGAACAGTAAAACTGATTTATTCGGTTAGTTCAATAAAAAGACGAATGAATTTCCAAATGATAGAAATACTATAATTTTGAGTGCGATAACATGAAATTAACGAAATCTTCTTTTTGAAATTGCTACAATGTGTGTTCTGAATTGAATGAAATGTTTTTAACTGAATGAAACTTTAATTGGAAATGGTAATGAAAATTAATTGGAGTTGAATTTGATCGTTTTATTACGTAGAATGCGTTTCGTATTTTTCATTCTTGTGCCCGTTCATGATTGACTAAACCAAGGGCCCCTTAAAACCAACTAAATCCGAGTCAGTCCGAATCAATCTGATTCAATTAGAAACTGACAGAAAAAATTCGAAAGACCCTCTTCTATACGAAATAACTTGTTCTTTAAAAAGTCGTTTACTACTTGAATTCCGAGCGTTCCGCTTTAGTGTAAGACAAAAATTTTTTCAATTGGAATAACGGTTCCAATGTTGAAATTTCCAATTTTTTTCTTTATAAAAGATTCTGAAAAGTTTCTTTAAATTGAATTGTATACTTTCTAAATTTAAATTCTGATATAAATATTCCATAGAAAAATAAAAAATTATATATATTTTACATTAAAATGTATTTTATATAAAATTTTACTGAAAAACACGAAAAATGAATGTGGCACAATATAAATTGCAGCTAAAATTTTCATCGAATCATTGTTTTTCAGAAGTTAGGAAACAGATAAAATCGGAAAAATATTTTAGAATATTAGAAAATGCTTGAAATTTTATCGGAAACCTAAAAAATTTGAAGAAAAATACTATTTAGAATAAACTTCTCATACATAAGGACTTTGTGTTAGATAAAATACACAGCACGATAAGCCGGGTAAAACTATACCGAGGACGGAATCTGAACATCGTGTAGGGAAAACATTTTAGGAGGGCAGTATCTCACCTGCATGTTTGTTAAAACATTTCGTGGGCCATATCTCTACTACGGGTGGATTAAACTTCTCTGGAGGGCTATTGTAGCCGGATGACTGCAAAAACCTTTCCGGATGGCCACATATAGTTGTTGGGTAAACCTTTTAGGAGGGAGGTATCTGAACTGCGGTCTCGTTAAACCTTTAAAGAGGGCTGTATATGGTCTGCAGGCCTGATAAAAATATTTGGAGATTCATAATTGCTCTACGGACTTGATAAAAATATTGGGAGGATCGTATCTGGTCTCCGGGCATCAGAGCAATAGATTCAATAGAACTGATTTATCTTACTCATACGGTCTTTTGTAGGATGGGCTGGCTAAATCGCAACTCAACGATAACTACAGCTATTTCTCAAAAAAGATAATTAAAAATGTTTGCTTTAAGGACTGTGAATGAAATTCACGTTGCATGATTGCACAGAACACTTTAATATCTCATGTTGTAAACAATAATCGTAGAGCGACAAACCAAACCGACTCCATTTTAAAAATCCCTCAAAAAAGGTGTCAAAGATCAACTGCATCATCTTGGTAAAGATAACCCAATTCTCCTCAGGGAAACTCATGAAAACAAGACTGTCAAACTTCCCGCAACCCACTCTTCAAGTAAACAACTGGGTGCTTTGGAGCATAACATCTTAGAGACAGCTGTCTGTTCTTTCTCACAACCTCCGGTTAGAATTTCGAACCAGACTGAAGAGTTGTGAAAGTTGTCTCGGGTTATTGTTATTCCACTGCACAGTCGAACTAGAAGTGCTTGAAATGATGATAAATACCCATCCACACACATCGCTTTGGGGACCGTGTAATTGGTTTTGATAAGGTAGGAAGTTGTCATGACAACCACTTGTATCAATTGGGAAAGATCTTCCTTTGATATTACTTTGGCTTATAGTTTGAATTGTACTTTTGACTCAGAAACTGTTTTACAAGATCTTGTAAAAATACTTGAGAATTGTAAGACTTGAAATCTTCCTAAGCTTCCATGAGATAGTAGCGAAGAAGGCCGGCCCTTTTACCTATTTTATTTTTCTTTAACATTGTGTTTTAAAAATTTTATTCAATATTTGAAGCTTTTTTCCCACTTTCCTACTGTTAGCATCTTTTTTCAAGATTAAGACAACCACTTGAAAAGTTTAAATAGTTCTTTTGATATAAAGCCTAACGTCACCAAGTCACTAGGCCAAGCAGCCCTATCCAACAAGGTATTTAATTGATCTAATTTACTAATGGCGAGTGGTTGTGATAAAAAGGCAAAAAGTCCAGAATTACAGTAAATGTTATTTTTGTCTTTATTTTCTCATCCTCCTTGCTTTCTTAAATAGTGAAATAGCCAATAAAGCGGAATTTCGCTTGTTTTTGACTATTTCCTAATTTGAATTGGCTCTTCCTTCTCAAAAGATCTTGCCCAAGGTCACATTATCATCTGATGTTCAAACTGTGACGGCTCAGGCTGTTTATTAGTTTTAGAGGTGGGCAAAGCCGTTGCTTTACCTTTGTCACGGCAAAGCCGTTGCTTTACCATAATTATGCGAACTGTTATTTGTATTTTGCAAGAACTGTGATTTTTACTGCTATTATTAACAGTTTCATTGAAAGTTAATGACTAACAACTAGAAATGAATTTAACAGTTATTATTAACACTTAGGATGTGAGGTTAACGGCTAATTTTAACAACTAGTAGATGACTAAATTAATCTTTATATGAAGGAAACGTTTTGGTAGATTCAACATCCTATTTGTTTTAAATATTTCTGCAAATCTAACTTTTTATTTCTATTAAAGTTCTATGAATATCAAAGTATAAATTCAACTTTTATTTTCATTAAAATTCAATTCCATTAATTAAAATTCATTAGGATTCAATGTCAAAATTTACCATTGGGCTTTCATTTCTGTATCAGACTATTCTATCGTTTGAACATAAAAAGGGTCTAAAAATAAAACTCCAAACAGCAATTTCAGAATATTCACTGAAATGGTAAATTTATAACACAAAAGTAATCAGAGACCTTTTTTCGAAAATGCTCAGATTTTTTAACCAGGACTCGATTTAACCAAAGATCGTCGTGTACGTCGGAGCTGGTGCATGTTAAATCTTTCGTGACTTTAAATGTCTTCACGTTTGCGTGGTGTGGAAGTTCGGAGAGCGGGATGCCAGCTCAGGTGTTGATATCCTCATGACCTTGGTTCAAAATAAGGAGGTGTTGTCCTCGGATTTTTCCCTTCAGGATTCATCCCGGACCGTTGCCTAAACCTTGTGGTTCCAGCGCAACGTAAATTCAAATATCTCCCTTTGCCTTTGTCACGGTTAACTGGATTGGCGGATTAGTAGAGGTTGTCTGAAAACTTAAATTCTCTATTAGAAAATGAATCACATTTCTTACACTAAACGCTGACTACTGATCCCATTTCAGCACTGCCACCTAGAGAACGTTAAATAAGTGATTGAAAAAAAAATTATTTTCTATGAATGCGTTGTACATTTCATTCCAGCTATATCCAGATTTTAAACATTTCGACTTTCAGCAAATTAACAAAATCTAATTTAAAATAGAAATATTTCCATATAGAATTTTACTAAAAGAAGTTCTTCGGAAAAATTCAATATTGGTAGTTGATTCATGTAGCTAATGATAAATATTTAGATAAGCATCCCTGGTTTGTTTAAGTGGTAAAGCTTAGTTGACGGATGAGCGCTTTCTATTGAAACAAAAATAAAAGGATTCGAAAAACTTCACGTTCAAACAATAATTTTAAAAATATGCGGAATAAGTTCGAAGTGTTATTAGTTACGACGTGTGCAACATAATTTGAATTGAATTAATTAATCCAGTGGTAAACGAAGAATTCGGGCAGATTTTTTGGACACACAAAATTTAACTTTGTAAATCAAAATCAAAGGTATAAAATGTGGTTCGTAACTACAATCCGTTGACGTCAGAAGACAAATCAAATTTCGAATTACCTGTACAACAATTTTTTTCCATATCTAGTTAACCATTGCCATGCTTCACTTGTACAACTTCATTACAAATACAATAGAATGATTAAAACTTTCAACTTAGAAAACTGCCTGCACATGGAAGTCCATAAAAATTTACACGTTTTTAGGTTCCCTTAGCTCTTGGCCACGATGAGAGAAGTAGGAGACTTGCCTTTTATAATGGAGTGTTCGAAAACAAGTACACTTGTTTTTGTTTCTGGTGAGCGGTCATAAATTACAAGTGTCAAGTTTTGACACCTTTAACACAAAAGATGTTTAGTAGATGTGACCTGTTTGATAAGTAGAAAATAACGATAATTCTCCCCCTCCATAAAATGCTCGTCCTGAAATAAGCTCAAGTTCAATCCTTTCGAAATTTAATATAAAAAGAAATTCTAGCTTTTCACCCAAATAAATGAGAAGGTTTAAAAATGAATCCACTAAACGTGTTGATTATTACAAAATCAAGCAAAATTCTGCTTTCAAAACAATCCCTATATTCATCCTGATTAAATAATTGCAGAGGTTTAAGACTTTTAGCGTAGGTAGGTTGTACGTAAGTCGCACTGGAGCAATATAACGACTAATAGCATAGGGATGTGAATAAATTAATTTATTAAAAAAAGAAACATCGTAATCCCATGATCATTGAAGCGTTATTGCATTCGAGTTAATGATTTTCCAGAATCTCCACACGCAAGACTAACAAAATGGATATTTGAATTAAAAAAACGTTACCGTTCATACGGAAAATAAAAGAAGTGCAATCAAATTGTTTTGAAAAGATTCTCCTAAACAACAACGGAATTCGCATTTCAATGTAACAAATTACGAACATTCGCTGTCCAATTAAAATGCATGTGAGTAGTCCCAACCAATCACAAGCGTTCTTGAGGCGAATGCATCCGAAAGCTCACGAAGTGGCGGCCGAAGAGTATTAGGGAAATTCCGTCGCCCGTGAAATTGAACGAGATAGCCTAAGACCTTGGAAAAAGAAAAGACCAAACCGAAAAAAGAGAGCTTAAAACGTAAATTATTTTCACTCACATCCCCTCTTCGTTAATATGACAATAAAAAAGTTTCTAGAAAAAATAAAATTGAAAATAAAACGTTGCAAGGTGAAGGATTTGTTTAAAGCAGTTTATGATCTTGAAAAGAAAAGCTCTTGGAATGTGTCTTAAAGGATGGATTTGTTTCTAGTACATTAACGAGAAAGCACAAGAACACACCTAAAGTGGCAGTTTGGTTTGATAGCGAGGATTTAGGCTCATTACATTAAGGGGACTTACTTTGTTTGAATCTTTTTTTAATTTACTTGTATCCTAATTTATAAAACGTCAGAAAATGTACTTAGCCTTACGGAGGGAAGCCCCTCCAAAGTGACCGACGTCTCAATGCATCAACTTTTGTAGAAACCAATTAAATGCTTAAGTTCTTTGTTCTATGTCTTTTTAAACTTCAAATTATGCTTACATAGTACCACTATAGTAAATTAGATTTTCTTTTCGTTACATAACCATATTGCATGGTACTTGGAATTTAAAAGTAGAGTCCTTCAAACGATGTCTAATAATTATAAAATTATTTTTTTTACTTTGGGATTTCACCCTCTATTCTCTGGCGTGCAGACGATTCGGAACACCACTGTCTTAAAATGTTACACCCTAAAAATTAAGCGAAACAGAGTATGTCGATTTGCATAACCGAGGGTATTCAGTAGATTGCTGTTGCAAATTCAAATTTTGGAATCGTGACTTCTGGATTCTGGCAGAGGATTGTATTCTGCTACTACAGGAGCTCATTCCCAACCTCAATCTCTGTATGAAAACAGGATACTAAGTCTGCATTAGTGTTCGAAGGGGTCATACAGTCTAAAGACTACCATCTCTCTAATTAGTTTCCAGAGCTACACTTGTGACTCATGTGACCCAGTGCAGTGTGACCACTTTACTTTTTTACTGTTAACTTTCTTGTTATCGTTTTGTTTTTATTCATTGCTCAGGTAACTTTCAAAGTATGTTTTGTATCGTTTTCTCAGTCATGCGACTCGATTGTAAAGTAGCAGTGTTAAACCTTACTGTTCCTTAAGTTTTACATCTTGTTATATAAACAGTTAGAAATACAAGACTGAAGCTACTTCATGAGTGTTGGTAGACAACCCTAATCACTGTCACCAAATCCTACGGACCTAAATCCCTCGCTCAATCGAAGAATAAGTTGGATGAGGATAATGGGAGGGGTAAGTATTAAAATATTGTAAATAAGTAACCAAATAATTTTATTCCCCAAATGTAGATACCAGGGCATCAAGTGCAAAGAGTCTAATTCCTCTATAGCTTAATACTTTTCCAGTAGGAGCCCAGTACACCAAACATGAGGGATAAATATATAGAATATAGAGATAACGTTGTGCACCCTAGAACAAGTATATTTCACTATTGTCCTGTTTATTCTTATTTATAGCCAAATGTGCAGGATGGCCAGACATTCATTAGGTGGTTTGATTGTTCAGTCTGGTGACAGTGGCCAAGTTCAGAGGCCCAAGAAACTCGGGGAACTTTATAGTTTTGTACCTGGGTCCCGTGCGTTTGTTTAAATGATTTTTTATTTATTTCCAATTTTTAACTTGTTATTGCGATTTTCTGTACAGAGTTGTCACAAATTGAATCACCTTAAAGACATTTGAAAGCAATTAAGTATACAATGAGAAAATTGCTGGAACAATAGTGATAAAGAGAGATATACTCCTCACCTTATATATAAGACGAAAAATGATAATACGAATTTCTACATAAACCAAGAAACCACATCACATGGAGTATTTAGAACTCATAAGCAAGATTTTATGACAAAATTAGGAGATTCAATATAAAGATGTCTACTGGTGCACTGAATAATTTGGCAGATAAAAGTAGAAAGCAATTTTAATAAAAATTAAGAAGCATATTATGCTGTCGTCGACAAGCGCCTGATCTCAAATAAAGGAGGCGATTGTAGCTTTTAAAGTATTTTTAGAACATATTTACTGTTTCATTTCAGAAGTTATAGAAGGCTATTGAAATAGATCGCCTTTAGAATTAATCACAAATACAACTATATTTTTTAGTTTTCTTTCCAATTCAATTTAAAATACTTTTACTGCAAATGAGTCTCCGCGAAATGTTGGCTCTATTTGTAGCAGTTAATGTCCAGGAAATTAACCATATTGATTGCAAAAGCGATGATAAATGAAATTTTGAGGTTATAGTTCTCAACTAGTAGTATTTGCTCCATTCCCAAACGATTGTGTACACCAAAACAACCCCCCACACCGAAAATTATTTAAAAACTCAATAAGCCTGAAAAGTTACAAGAAATTTAACTTCGATCTCCACTTCGATTTTTCTCCTCTTTCGTAAAGCAAGAAAGAGGGACTCGAAACGCTCAACTGAAGAATTTCACGCAGCATTAAAACTGATATACGTCCTAAAACAGAAACAGCAAAACAACAAGAGGATAACTGGAGACAAGTTGCTTTTGAAGTCCTTCGAAAGTCCTGCAAAGCAGAAAGAAAGGAGCCGTCGACAACAATGACCCGAAATTCAATGGTCCGGGACTTCCGGACAAATGACGTGTAAAAAAATCACAAAGGACTCTGGAACAACAACATTATTGGCATAATTCTTTTTATTTGAAAGAATATAAATACTTTGATAACAATTACCTACCATTTTTAACGGAAACTGAGTTTTATTGCGATCTTTCCAGATTGGAGTATTTCGATTAATTTCTTAAGCATATATGATTCTGTAACAAGTAATGTTTTTATCCACATCGTTTTAAGGTAAATTAAATCTTGTTATGATTCTACTCAGATTGCCATGAATCTTTATTTTTTTGAATACCAAGACTTAAAAATGAATCGATGAAAAATATTCTATTTCATTAGAGGAAAAAAAAACTGAGTCGGATAACGATTCTTAGCGATTGGAATATTTATTTTATTTTATTAAGGATAAATGATTTGATAACAAGTAATATTTGGATCCAAATTGCTTAAAGGGAAACCAAGTCTTGCTATGATTCTATCAGATTGTTAAAACGAATAATTGAAAAATTAATGTTTAAATTCCATTTATTTTAAAGTAAACAGTCCCATCGCAATTCTTTGGTTACAAGTAATGTTTAGATCCATATCGTTTAAAGAGGGAAATTGAATCATGATTCTACCAAATTTGAATAATTCTTTTATATTCTTGAATACCAATGGAATAAAGTAATGCTTAAATTTCATTTCTTTAGAGGGAAACTGAATCCTCTTGCGATTATTCCAGATCGGCATATTTCTTTTATTTATTTAAGCATAAATGATTTGGTAACAAGTAATGTTTTTGGATCCGAATTTCTTAAAGAGAAACTAAGTATTGTTATGATTCTACCATACACAGATTGACATAATTATATTATTTTCTTGAATATAACACTTTGGGAACAATTAATGTCCATTTTAAAAGGGTAGTTGAATTAATGTCGCACTGGAGCATGACAATGGGTTATTGGCGACGTTCCGGGATAAAACCTGAAGGGAAAGATCCCAAGAAAACACCTCGTAATTTTCAACCACGGTCTGATGATGAGGTCCATTTTTAAAGGAAACTGAGTTTTGATGTGATTCCTCCATATCGGCATTTCTTTTATTTCCTTAAGCATAGACAATTTAGTGACAAATTATGTTTCGATCCAAATTTTTGAAAAAGGAAACTAAGTCTTGTTATGATTTTATCAGATTGACAGGAACCTTCTATTTTCTTGAATATAAATGCTGGTAACGAGTAATGTTAAAATATCATTTCTTTGCAGAGAAACTAAGTCGTATCGTGATTCTTCCGAACAACAAAATTATTTAAATTACTTAAGTATATAAAAGGTTTTTAACCAAGTAAAGTTTAGATAAATTTCTGTAAGGAAAACTTTAGATTTACTGTGATTATTCTATAATGCCGTTGTTTCCTTTAGCATAAATGATTTAGTATTAAGCAATGACTTGATTCAATTTCCTAAAAGGAACTACGTCGTCAATGTGATTCTTCATATTGCTATACTTTTTCATGCTTTTACATAAACCGACTTGAACACAGTATGTTATGATCCAATTTTTATATATCGAACTGTCTGTTAATAATTCTCAGAAAGGAATAATTATTTTTGGGTCTTTATTATAAATGACTGGAGCAGGAAATATGTAGATCCAATTTTTTAAGGAAAGCTGACTTATACTGATTTTGCAATTAGTAGAACTATTTTCATTTCCTGTAGCATAAAGTATTTTTATCAAATAATGTTTCGAGCCACTTCTTTTAATAAAACACTAACCCTAAAGTGATATTTCTAGATTTGTATAGTTCTTTTATTCGCTTTAGAGTAAAAAATCCTGTCGATGTTTTTACAAATTATCATAATCCTTTTATTTACTTTAGCCAATCATAAAAGCTCGGGTAAAAATTAATGTTTGAATTTTGGTAGTGAAATGTTTTTGAAACTTAAAACGGAATAACAAAAATTAATTAAACGTAAACTCAAAAATAGTTACTCTATTGTATAGCATTTTTAAATTTACTTAACATAACACATTGATGTAAGTAGTTATCTCTTGATAGTTAATTTAAATGGAGAAGCATTCTCACAAAGCGTATTCATTTTGATAAGGTGCGGAATTCACAAAAAACTCAGTATTAAATTCCATTTTCCATAAAAGCAGGGCCTTTTAAGAATTAATTTGGGAAATAAAGCATAAGTAATGTTCACAAAGGCAAAAGCAATATCAAAAGTATAGTTATACATAATTCTATCTTAGAAACTTCCGTGAAGAAGAGACGTGAATTCATTAAGAACGAAGAAAAATACACAAAGCAGTTGAAGGCACAAAAATAAAGAGAAACAATAGAACCCTTTGTTGATAATTAAAAACAAGGTAATTAATAAACGACACGAAATTTCAGAACGAGAAAGTCATTATTTTAAAGGAAAATGAGGAAGTTCCTTGGAGTTTTGAATGCTACCATCGAATCGATATAGAAAATTCTTGAAGATATTATTAGGCAAGACTGTTACTAAAGCTACTTTCCGGTATTTTTATTACAAATTACGCTTTTAAGAGCAGCGAATTTCAATTAAGGTGATCGTAAATGCTTTTAAAGGGAAAATAATTTCAGTGATGATAAAAAAGACAATTTTTATTTCTTCGATGTGGTACAATTGATTTTGGAAGCTTCATTAAATTTCCCGATCCTTAATATAAATCCTACAACTTTAGAACGAGTGTAAACAGAGCTTTGAACATCGTATTGGAAGGCTTATGCAGTTTTCTGATTTCGATGCTGCTATCCACAATTAATCTGGGTGATAAAAATCTTATTCTTTCTTAATGTGGTAATTTAATTATAGAAAAGAAAGGACACATAGAATCCTTCCAAATCATCCTATTTTAAGGTAGGTAGTTAATTAAGGTCGCACTGGAGAAACACAATGGGCTATTGATGACTGTCCTGGATCAATCCTAAAGGGAAAGATCCGAGGACAACACCACGTAATTTTGAACTATGGTCAGATTACGAGAACAACACCTGACCTCGCACCCCACTCTCCCAACTTCCACACCCCGCCAACGTGAGGACATTTGAAGCCACGACAATTTAACGTGCACCAGCCCCCTTTGTATACGACGGTCTTTGGTTGGATTCGAATTCGCAACTCTTCGGTTGCTAGTCCGTTACTCTTCCAACTGGGCTACCGCGGCCCCTCTATTTACAGGAAATGAGTAATACAATATTTCGAAATAATTTTATTCTAAGAAAGCATTATAATCTTTCTAAGGATTCTATTTTAAGATAGATAGGTAAGTAGTTGAACTTAAATCACACTGGAGCAACGCAACGTTCTGTTGGTAACGGTCTAGGATCAATCCCAAAGGGAAAGATACGAGGACACCATTTAATTTTCAAACGCAGTCATACGATGAGTTCAATACCTGAGCTGACACCCCAATCTCCAAACTTCAACACCACAACAACGTGGCGACTTTGAGACTAAGGCAGATTTAACTTGCACATGCCCCCTTGTGTACGACGGCCTCTAGTTGGATTCGATCTTTTCTACCAAAGGGGCCAATAGAATTTTTCCTAATGAAGATTCTTAGGAAATTCTTAGGAAGGACCAATGGAATTTTTTTTTAAGTTGAAAGAATTCTTTAGAAAAGTTATTTACTGTGTTATGGGGTAAAAAATACAACACACATAATGAATGAATAACCACTTCTATCGGTTGAAAGAACCACAGGAAAGATTCTATTGAACAAGACGATCAAAACTGGTTAGACATCATGCAGGGAAAACTGCAGAAGGGAGATAACCGTGTGATGTTTCAGAAGTTATGCATCATTTAGGCCTGGTTTTTGCTGAGTGGAAAAACAAAATCTGTAAGCCTATAGTTGTCTTTCGTTATATTCCTTTATAGTATTTTCATTTAAAACATTATATCAATTAATTTAACCCTTTCAGGGGCGGTGGCAAGTCTTGTGCTCCAAATGGTTAAGGCTAAAACGATGAAATGTTTAAGGCTAGACCTATTAAATGGTTTATGCTGAACTTATGAACTGTTTAGGGCTAGACGCACGAAATGCTTAAGGCTAAACCTATTAAATGTTTTTTAAACCTATGAAATGGTTAATGATGAATTTATGAAGTGGTTAAGGCTTGGAATACAAATTTTCTTGGCCATATTGGCTAAGGTATAAATATTTTTCATTAGGTATTATGATGTTTAGTTTGGTAGGGTTTCATAGCGCAAGGGACAGAGCTGCGTCCAACACAAAACAGACAACTTCAAGTAATGGACTTACACGCATAAGGCAAGTTTTATTAAAACAGAAAAGAGAATAACCTCGTGGAGAATAATAGCGTGGTACCGAGAATCAAGTTCAAAAGGGGCCCCCCAAATGTGAAAAGTTTGGTATTAAAATACAGTCTGCTTTAAAGGTTCAAAAAGTTCTAAATCTTTCACTTGATGTCCAAATCTTCACGTTTTTCAAGAACAAATATGCATAACAATTGTATAGTGGAAAGGAAGAAATAATTACAATTTCAGCAAGTAAACATTGAGTACTTGGAATACATATTTGTATTTAATATAGGTCGTTATATAAACTGGAACATTGTTTCGTTCTGGGGATGGAATGCAGATGTGGAGCATTAGGATGGTTTTGTAGTTTCATCAGTCTACGTATGAAAATAAGTCGATGCCTCTGGCAACATTAAATTCAATTAACCTTTTCTTTCAGTCGTGCTGCACGTGCGCACTCCGAATAAAAGTATCTTTTGCAATTAAAGAAGATTGGGAGATTTTAGAATAAATTGTTGACCCTTTTTACTTTGAGAAAAAAAGCTATGCTGGTAGATTAGTCAGCGTATTATGTTTATTTAACTTTTGATGAATTTTTATTACAGTCATTTTTTTACCTGCCACATTGAACTAGTCGACATCTTCATATGGATACAACATCCACGTATTCCATAGTATTATGAAAAATATGCAAAAAAAACCCGATTAATTTAAACTCCCTTTTACACAATTATCAAGCACTAATGAGGATAGAGATTATGACTAAAGCGTAGAAAGAAAACTGCTCGAAAACCTCTTTTCTTTCCTAAACTTCCCAGTAATTCTGAAAATTAAACTTCTTCAGAAAAACTAAGATGGAAGATATTAAGTATGATGATCTAGATACAAAGAACCTACTTTGACAACAGCGGGTGGTGTTACCAGGCCAGCTATTCGTAAATATAATTTTATGATCTTTACTAAAACTAACATTATTCTTTTAGTTCTGTTTCTTCCTTGGAAATGAAAGAAACGAGCACAGTGGTTTAAGGTTAAGGAATAATGTTACGAAAGCATGGGAACTTTTTATGTTGGAAATCCGTTGATCTTATGAATTCTGATTGAAAGTTATTAACTCTTTGATGGGTTCACACGCATGATTCCACTTTATAAACTGAAGTCTTCCTTGTAAGACTTCTAAACAGTGACGCCTTCACCAGTATAATCTTCCCAATCTTTCTTTTCTAAGGAAAGTACCAAAGAATAATTCCAAGATTCCATTCTTATCGTTTAGAAATTTTATTGATCTTATGATTAATAAAATTTCTAAACGATTCTATTCTAATGAAAGAACCAACAGAATATTTGCAAAGGAATTTATTCTAAGGAAATCCCTGACAGAAAATTAATAACCTTCTGTGGTACAAAGATAGAGCATATGAACAATGACAATAAAACTTCTGAAATAATAATTTTTGGGGATATGGTAGACTCTCTTAGCTAATAATTAATCAGCTTCAGACAAAGTGGTAAGTCTTGAAAAAAAGATTATATTTCCGCCAGCCATTGATACCCCTCAGACGGCATGGTGTTTATCGTTATTGACTTTGAGTAAATTGAATCCTATTATACTCATGTTCGTCAATTATTTACTAAGCAGAAGACATCCATTCTTAATATTCCTGTATTTAGAATAACAGGTACATATAAATAAATTCATGCATACATGTGGGATTTAACTGGGAATTAACATGAAGTTAGAAAAATACGTGAATCCACACAAACTTGGTTTTAAAATTCATTCAATTTATTGAGACAGACTAAATCATCGTGGCAAGAAACAGAATTGTAGAAAATTGTAGGGCGAATTAGAGAACTTAAATGAAATGTGCATGCCAGAAAATGCAGGGAAAATAAATCCAACTTTCTTTCAGTCTATGCAGGCCAAAACCTTCAGAAATGAATATAAAAGTTATAAACACACCACTTAGGTATCGCAAAGTTTTAAATATTAATCGAATGATATTCTCTCTAACTCTCTCGTAGTTCTAAAAGGGACTTATTAGCAAAAAATTGGAAAGATATACATGAATCTATACAAACTTTTTAATACTAAAATTCATCCAATTTCTTAAGACAGACTAAATCATGCACATAAGCAACAGAATTATAGAACGAATTAAATAAATTAAATGAAATTTGTATAGCATCAGATGCATTGAAAACATGTCCAACTTTCTTTCAATCTATTCAAATTAATCAGATCAAAACCTTCAGAAACAGTCTATGAATATATAAATTAGGAACAACTTAGATATCAATGAGTTTTAAGTATGGATATTCCTCTTTCTCGTAGATCTAAAAGGGACTTATTGACATGAAATTTGAAAAATATACACGAATCCATATAAAAATTTTAGTATTGAAATCATTCAATTCCTTGAGACAGACTAAATCATCTATGAAAGCATAATAATTATAGAACGAATTAAAGGACAAATGAAACGCAGTGAAAACATGTTGCAATTTCTGTCAATTTATGTAAAATAATGGTCAAAACTTTCGGAAACTCTGACAGTATGAATATCATGAACAGTCTATGAACATGAAACTCGAAGAGTTCCATGAATATATAAGTTAGGCACCATTTAGATATCAAAAAGTTCTTCGAAGTACTAATTAATGGATATACTCTCTCTCGTAGTTCTAAAAGGGACTCTATTCCCTTATTACAAGCCAAGCCTACTTAGAGTTGCCCTTCGACACAGTAATAAGAATTCATCAAATGCAGCTATTTCTGCGTGAACCGATCATTATTAGCCAGTGAGCCCCTCGTTGGCTTCCACATCCTTTCATAATCATCCTTAATAAGAATAATACTGCGCGAACGCACAACACCGATCCAAGATAGCTTTTAATGGCAAAAATGATTCTTGAGGAAGGCGTTCTCCAATGGATTAACGAGAATAATAAACTATCCCTGGAATTTAAAACACGCACCATTTTTAACATCCCTTATTGGAGTTCTTATCCAATATCTTTGGAAAGACTGCATGTCAAAGATCTAATGAGGACAGAGAGTGCTCTGCTTCATTTGGGAGAGATATTTCATTTTATAATGCTCTGGAAAATTTATGTGGAGATTAGTTAAGGAAGTGGTGGCTGTTTCTTGAAAAATATATTATTTCGTATATAAAAGTATCTATAATTGCAAATGGAAATGGAAAGAGGTTCCTGCTTCTTTTGCTACAGGTGGTTGTTGGTTGTTTCTGGGTTTTATTGCACAAAGGGCCATATTTGGCCAAGCAGCATCAATCACAAGACCACAAGGGAGGAAAAAGAGAAAAACACAGGAGAGTAAAACAGAAGGACAGATAACTGGTTAACGAGATATCTCGTCTAGACAAAACTGCCCTATTACTCCAGAGGAATAAAATTCCAAATTGGAAAACCAATCGTCCTTTGCTCAGAACTAGTGATAGTTTGGAACATATTTTTGCATCCAAGGCAGTTCAATTTTTGACTCGAAGAAAAACCACGAGGAAGGTTAACCCTAACATTATACTGTCGTTTAGTTAGGCAGTGAATACATAGTGCACGATCTTTGAGAATAATTATTTTTTTATACTGATCAGAAGTTCTTCGAGGCGCTTTTTATTTAGGAATGGTGTCTGTTTAGAACTCTAAAAGGCTTCAAATAAGATTTATAGGCTTGTGTTAATTCTCGTCAGGAGTTCCTATATAGCGGACATTCACAATGTTTTATAGTATCCATTTACTTGCAACTACAGTTAGGAGTCTCTCGAAGATAGTATCAAAAGAAAATACTTTTCGTCACCATCATATTGGTTTGGAAACGCGTTAAAATGTCTACTTTTTAGTACTTCGAGGTGCTTCATTCCATTCTCTATCTTCTTTTTACTGTAATTGTAAATTCCTAGGTTGGTGTCCAACCAAAGACCGTCGTGGGGTGTTGTTGTACGTTAAATCTGCCGTTGTTTCAAAAATGTCCTCACTTTGGCGTGATGTGTATGTTTGGAGAGTGGGGTACCAGTTGAGGTGAGATTTGGTCATCTGACGTGGTTAAAAATTAGGAGGTGTTCTCAGATCTTTCCCTTCGGGATTGATCCTTTACTTTTAAATACACCTCTCAAGATGATCCACTTATCTCGACTTCCTCTTACCGTGGTTACATACTGTTAGAATTTCCTGCTTTACTACCTTTTTGAGCTTGGATTTCGTCCTATTATGGAATACTCTACAAATTAAACACTAACAAACGCAAATTAATCATTGACAAACACAAATGAATTCTTTAAAAATGAAAGACTTCTACAAAAAGGCACTATCCTTAACTGCAGTGCGTTAAATGAGTTACACACGTCGATAGTGACAAACCTTTCCATAGTTATTGAATACTGCAGGGTGAGGTACGCACGACATTGAGTGGCTAATTAAAAAATAATAATGTAAAACTGATTTCATGATTACTGAATTGGTCAGGGAGAGGGGGCGCATGACGTTGAGTCGCCAATTTAAAAAGAATGGACAAAGTTAATTGCATTAATCTTGAACCGCTTGTTGGAAATTCCTGTCAGCCCTTGCGTACCATCTGACTTGGCAACGCTAAAAAGTTGCGATAAGCGTTTCCATGATCACTGAGTGAATATAGGGGTGAATTTGCATATAAGCTTGACTTGCCAATCTAAAAATAATAAAGTTTGGAATGAAAACAATAAATGACTTTTCTTGCTTGGATTTCTTCAAAAATCTCTACCAATGAATCACTAGCCTTAACTGTAGTGGGCTAAAAAAGTTCGACGCGTCGATTGCGATAACGTTTCCATGGTTACTGAGTAGTGTAGGGTGAGGAAGCGATCTTGAGCCATTTTAAAAATAGTGGAGCACGATTATTTCCATTAACTTTTCCGACATGTAGGGTAATTCTAAGTCCACCCCTTCGCACTATCTGACTTAGAAACACTAAAAAGTAGAACGTCTATTTAGAAATGATAGATAATCGGATGGTTATCGATTACAAAATCGATGGATTTCTTCCTACAGCGATAAAAAGATAAATCTACCTTATTTCATGAGCGTTAAAAGATACCTATATTGCATTATATATATTGGGCTTTTTCAAAAAATTTTTTTTATTCATTCCTTTGATCTCTTCCTTCACAAACGTGTCAGGCGAATTTTCATCTATACGGTATCCCTGAAAAGAAAATATTAACCGTTATATTTGAAGCAAAAAAAAGGAATCTTCAATATTCGGAGTAATAACAGACTCCCTAAAAACCTCCCTCCTAAAACTCGCGATTTAAATTTACGTTCCATCGCACTCTAGCCGGCGGCTGAGTTATGACCGTAACTGTAGATAGATGACGGATAATGATATCCACCAGCGGTAGATGGCGCTACGAAACGACTTCCCTGCAAGGAGAGAAGTGGGACGATAAAATAGATCTTTCATCATCTTGTTAGGGATTTTAGTGAAGGAACAATTTTCGGTGGGAAAGATATTTTTCACCAGCGTTTTATGCGGCCGCAAACTGCAGCTTGTGTATGGCTTTTTATACTTTCGCATTTTCTATTTCTTAGATGGTTTTTTGTTGCAGCACTGAAAAATTTATGAGCCGCTTTTAAGCTGCCACTTACGGGCTCGTACTGCTAGCGCCCGTGTAAATTTCCAGCAGTTTGTTCAAGGGAGCGAGGCAGCTCGAGTTGACGATTTTGGAAATGGAATTTCGACAGTTTTGTTCCTCTTTTTGGTGATAAAAGAACGACTGTCATACTTCCGATGCAAACAGTTTAAGTTAAGTTCGTAAAGCATCTCAGAATAGCTGATTTTTGTGGACGGTAAAAAAGGGGTTTTTTATTCCAGAAAACGATGCGGTTAACAGGAAGTTGAGGCTTAAAATTTGTTTTCGAAAACTGATCAGAATCTTGATCTAATCATCATAAAAATTGGCAATATCTTTATGACTAGATTTATTGTCATTAGCAAAATTATTCAGATCTTGATGGACGAGATATCTCGTCGACACCACTTGCAAGGTGAAATTCACTACTGATTGGAAAACTGAAACACCATGATGGAATGATGAAAATAATCTGAAAATTACAGAATATGCAGAGCAGGGCAGAAAGTGTACATGATTAGAATTGCAGAGTAATTGCGCATGCTCGGGCCAGTAGCACTCTGAATTGTCATGTCAGGAGTGCAAATAGTGCTCCCTCTTCATTCTATCAATTTCATTATTAGAGAAAATTCAAAGATGGCGTGTGACAGGAACTAACGTCTATAAATTCAAATGCATGAAATTTGCATAAGGGGCCGTCTTTATTATAAATTGAGTTCCAACTTCACTATTTCCAATCGAAACCACCTATTTCAACACAACAGTTTCGAATCTATATCAAAATTTAACTTCGGATACCAAATTTCATGTCATTAGGTCTTACCGTTTCGAAGTTATGAGTACAGAAAAATTGGAGCTCCTAATATTAAATCAGTTTCTTAAACTTTTAAGGATATCTTCCTAAATAGTATTTCTATAGCGCTGATATTTTGTATCCTGTTACCGTTAAACATTCTACACAAAATCCACCTAATAAATTATTTTAAAAATAGTTTTTAGTATGCAATAATAATTATTAAATTAATGTTTGAAAAAGTTAGGAATTGGAACCTTACTATATTTTAATGGTAATCGATTCAGAAAGACTTATAATCTGACCATTCAAAATTTCAGCTCATTCCAATGGTTAGTTTTTACCTTACATTAAATTTTCCTCATTATGCCGATTTTAGGGGAACTAAAATTTTAAATACGTCTGACAAACCTCGGATAATAATTCTCGGATCGTTTTTACTCGCATAACAAATATAAAATTCTCGGATCGTCTGCACGTTCTGACAAATATACAAATATACACTATTAATGTGTGATAGTTTGTCTGTTGGAAATCTATCTTCGTCTCAACCACAGCACGTAGAGATCTGAGAGAAGTGTCAAAATACGCAGAATAAACTGGGAAAGTTATTCCGCCCCTTTAAAATCGCCAAAACTTTAAATTTTAACAAAAAATGTTCAAAAAATTAGTGCCGTGACAGAGTGCCGTGACGTCACTGGTTGATTCCGTAACACTTCCGTAGCGGTTTTTGCCCCAACTTTTTTATTATGTTTTTTTTTTGTCAAACTTGATTTAAATATTCGTGTTAAATTCGAGTAAAAAAAGTAGAAAATGCTCAAAATTCAATATACAGTACTTTTTCGTGTCTTACATTTTACTGCTTTAAATAAACATTTAATACACTACTTTTTCGAGCCTTATATTTTACTTCTTTAAATAAGCATTATTTTTTATAATTATTTCACATCCAATACAACAAACCTGTACAACTCAACTCTTAAATCCATCGTAATTTGGAATTTCAAATTGTTTACTGCTGCCTTTTTTATAGCGATTGCTTTTTGCGTAGTAATTACTCTTTTTAACGACAATGCCAAAAAAGAAAACGTTCCATAACAAGCAATTCAGCTAAATATAAATTACGTGATAGACGTCACAATGAATCTAAAGAACAAGCTACCAATAGAAGACTGGTCGAAGCTGAACGTCAGGGTGAAATTGGGAAATTTACATAAAGACTTGCAATGAGACGGCAAAAAATCTAATATGTCGTTTACTAACTATCAGTTATCCCGTGACGCATTATACCATAAAACTTTTAAATCCGAATAATAATAATGATAAATTTATAGAATTATATGACAGTGAATTTATAAGAAGGCATGCAAAAAAGAGTAAAAAATCCAAGAGGGAGGTATTTACTAACACGTTGTTCTCCGTAACGCGGGGCCATACAGCTAGTGTTAATGAAATAGTGTTCAAATTTGAAATTCGGATAGCTATAACTACAACTAATCTCGATCTACGAATAGCGATTTTCAATATGGAGATGATCCATGAAATTGACAACAATTTTAATATTGAATATCTCCGGATATAAAGATAGTTAAGTCATTAAATTTAATATTTAGACTAATTTAAAGATGCAGAATCTGATTAAGGAATCAAAATATCGTGTTTCTATTGGAAATTTTGTTGGTTGTGCAAAATTTTATATGAAGACTGCCCCTAATGCAATTTTTTGCATTTTGGATTTGTAGAAGACGTTATTCCATATTGATTGATATCTTTGAAATTGCTCTACTATGAATAGTGCTTGAAATAAAGAGGGTGGATCGTTCTTTTTCCGGGACTGTACATTATTTCCTTATTGCTTAGCTTGGAGAGTGGGATGCCATATCACGTGCTCATCTGACCGTGATTCAAAACCATGAGGTATTGTCCTCGCATCTTTCCTTTCGGGATTGATCCCGGACCGTCGCCAACCACCTGTTGTGTTGCTCCAGTATGACGTAAATTCAACTACCTACCTACTTACCTTATTGTCTGGAACAACAGTGGAAATTTCCTATTTTCCCACTAGATTTGATTACTTGCTTTTTAACTTAAAATCGAACAATTTAATCTTAATTCAGGATAAGGGATTTTCACTAATTCATTTTCATTTTAGATTTTAATTCAGACATTTAAAAACAAAAACTAATTCAAGAATTAATTCCAACAACTAAATTATCTTCACGGATGATGATAATACATGACATTTGTTTCATGCTTGCTTAGATTTTAGAAGTTTCTATGATGATGAATCTACATCTAAGCAAATAATTCATAACAACGATTGCAGATCGTATGTAATACACACGATAGGTAAATGAATATATATTTCAGAATGATTTGACACCAAATTTTAGTGTTTCGTTTGAATGTAATGATGCTTATACTATTAATCTAACCATGCCACTTCAATCAAAGGAGTATCTATGCATGCCCTGAAGAATAAAGCCCACCAGAAGTGTCTCCATCCTGTTTTTAATCCAGGGCAACGGTAGCCCAGTTGAAAGAGCAAGAGCAACAGATTAGCAACCTGAGGGTTACGAGTTCGAAACTAGGTCCAGTCAAAGACCGTCGTGTACAAGGGGGTTGGTACACGTTGAATATGTTGTGGTCTCTAATTTCCTCACGTTGGAGGGGTGTGGAAATTAAAAAAAGGGAACCATTTTGTAAACGCGGCCTCAGCACTTTCTAGCATCTTTGCGCAGCAGTTGTGGATTCTTTGACAAAATTCTTGTTTTGATGCATCCTACTACCCTTTAAAGCTTGACTAAATAATTTCTAATTACCTATATCAACGACTTTATCTCTATGGCATACATATTTCACATTCTATTGAGGTGCTTCATTCGGTGAAAATAAACTATAATATAATGAATTTTGCATTATGACTATGCTACAATGACTGTATTAAGAATTCCAAAGTTACGAGTCTTAGAATGAGTATAGATTTCATTGGGAAATAGGACAAATTCAGAAGTTTTGTGTAGCATGCAGAAACATTCATCAAAATGGGTTACGTCATTTCCATTTCAAAGCTCAGTAATTGGTTGGGTCTTATGGCGCAAGGGCCATATTTGGTAAAATTGGGCTTAACACAAGGCAGACAACTTCAAGAAATGGACATATACACACAAGGAAAGTTTAACCGTGATAGAAGAGCGAAATGCACCCAGTGAGGAATCGAAAGTTTTCCGATGAGAAAAACAAAGCAATAATAAGAACAGAAGAGAACAGTATAAACGTCTTTAAACTGAAGTGGTGACACTGCACTGTGTACCATAAGACAGAAGTTATAACCATGGAAACAAATAATGAGGAGTCCACTAGTCGGCTGTATGACCACCTCAAAGTATTATGGAGACTTTGAATTACGTTGGATAGTAAGAATGAGGTTGCGATTGAGTTTCTGTTGTAGCTGAACCTATTGCGGTGTCAGCTCCTCTGATGTCACAAATCCAAAATTTGAATTGGAACCAGCTTTCTTCTGAATATCCTTGGTTATATAAATCGCCACAGGCTATTCGTATAATATTGAAGTTGTAGCCTTTAAAAGTAAAGACGTTCCTTAAGTTTTGTTTGCATACCAGTGTATTTGAGGTATGGATTTGATGTCACGATATTGAATTGGGAATGGAGAAATGACATTTATCGCCCAGACAGTAATATTCAACAGAGAGAACTGAAACGGAGTATCAGAAGAGGTAATTAAAGGCGAAATAGATATAACACTAAAGGATCTATGCTGAATAAAAAGGGAAATGTTTTATTCCCAGCATTTATATACATTAGAATTTCATTATACCAAGACTATTTATATGCCCAACCTTAATAATTTCAAACATGCTTGCCAGACTTCACACCGTGCTGAAAGGGCCCGAAAGTATATAAGAAAATAAAATTACCTCGGTGTCATCCATTTCCCGATATTTCCTCTCCTGTATTTGAAGATAGTTCGCTCTATAATGAATTGTAAACATAACACCAGCTATGATCAAGTCGAGGCAAAATCGCCAAGACAACCATAAATTCTCAACATAGATAGCCTTCGACAGTTATTTAAAAACTGTCTTTGTGGTATCCACGATGCTAACACATAATGGTTACAGCATATATCTATCTCGCTTATTTTGCATAAGCTATTTACTCTTTCAAAACACAGGATGATAAATTTTAAGGTCGTAGACATTTTCGTGCCGAACGCTTTATCATGTTCAGTTGCAGTTTTTTTTATGTAAAGTAATTTGATTGAAGATAATCGGTTTAGCTTTATTTTACAAGATGGATTATTAAATCGGAGAAAATTTGTATATGCAGGAGATAGATGAGTTCGTTGTTTTGCGGTTTTATGGTGCAATGGCCATATTTGGCCAAGCTGTGCCAAACACAAGACAGACAACTACAGTAAAAAATGTAATGAAAGGAGTGCAAAGATAAATTGGGGGTAAAATAATAGGATGAAAGCAAGAAAAGGTCGCTTGGGTATCTCTGGTTCGTGACACCGTTTTTTACTAAAGACAGTAAACCCCATGGGAAAAGAAAATATCACTAGGGTATTTCGGGTCCGCAAAATTAATTTGGAGATTTTTTATTTTTAATTAAATACAAATTTCAAGCTTTGGAGTGTTACTTTTCTTTGTAACTGTTCGGAGAATATTTTGAAAAAAAAATATTTTCAAGATGTAAACATTCCCATATGAAACCTTTTAAATTCCTTTTAACTGCTGATTTCTCAAAAGAGACTTTATCACAGCATTCACCTCTTCAAAAAACGGTTGTTTGTGTCGAGGACGCAAACCGTAGCTTTGACGTAAGTACTCAGGCCTAATATTGAATTGTGGAATTAATGAAGCAAGCATAGGCAGTTTGAACGATTATTCATTGTGTGAATATCCAACAATTAATTTACAGTTTGAACGATCAAATTGCGGCATGATATTAATTATTGTTGTATAATATTTATATTGATTGTAGCGTAGTTCATTAACTTTCGAATGATACCACTTACACAGTCCTCACTCCACGCAAACCAAATTTACACTGGTCCAAAATTTGCCTACCACATTAGAATTTTCGACATATTGCGGACCCTTCCTTTCACTCAGTTCGAAGATCATGTAGGATATTGATATTCTTTGACTACACGACTATATATTGATCTTCTGTATGTTTCATCTAGATCTGAAATCATTAGATAAAACAGTTATAACACTTTATTGTACCGCTAGACTTTTCATGCATGCCCCAGTACTGTTCCGATTTTAAAGACGTATTTATGTTAAAAACCATCAAGGGCTTATCGCTTAGAACTTTATGATGCAAGTCTACAATAATAAAATGTCCTCTATTTGATATTTTGTGATCATTTCTTTATCTCTACACATACACATCCCACATGCTAAGGTTCATTCCGATCGAACACTGCTTCGGGGTATTTGGATTGTTTGGCCAGAATTTTTCTAGAACTCAATTAAGATGTTTTTGAGTTTCTATCAAGTAAGGCTTTAAGAGTTCGTATGATGTTTCTTTGAGTTGTTCTCAAATTGATTTTTAGTAGTCCTTAAAGAGTTCTTGAAATGCTGATACGCTGCATTTCAAGAACTGCATTGGCTGCAGGGATCCTGCATCTAAAATTTTACGCTTTTGAGCAGCATTTGCGGTCTTACTCTTTAGATCTGTATTTACTTTAGTGATATTTAGAAGTCTTTTTTAATGAATACTAGCAGAATTACCCGACATTCTTCGGGTTTAAATGGTTAACTGTAGGTTGAAAAAGTTACTAGAATATTCACTTTCTCATTTGTAGAAAATTGCAAACATCGCTTAAGTGTCTGGAAAATAATTTTTTACACATTTCCGACATTTTTATAATTTATACAACTTTAGAAGACGTAAATCGCATAATTGTATATTCATTTCACATACATTGCATCCCTGCTGTAAGACAAAATTACAAAAAGTGATACAAAGGTGAGTACCACAAAATTCGAATTTGAGTTTTGTAGATAGATTGAAATAAATTCGCACTGGAGTAACACAATTGGTTATTGGTGACTGTCCGTTATCATTTCCGAAAGGAAAGATCCAATGACAACACTTCGCCATTTTGAAACAAGGTCAGATGTAGAGGTAGAGGTCACACCTGAGCTGGTACCACACTCTCCAAACTTCCACATCACGCCAACGTGAGGACTTCTGAGGCCACTGCAGATTCAACGTGGACTAGCCCCACGTATAGGAGGATCTTTGGTTTGATCTAGTTTCAAACTCGCAATCCTCCGTTTGATTATCCGCTATTCTTCCAACCCGGCTGCATCGGCCCATTTGAGTTTGGAGGTGATTAAGAATGCTCTTCCTTAAGCTCGATTCCTGTAAAATTGCCGCTACAAAATTAGTAAAAATGACGAATCTAACTGCGAATAATCTATCATTTGTGGCACTCTTGCACCAGGCATGCGACATTTTTGAATTTCGTCATCTTTAAGAGAAGGATGACCAATTAATTTGATAAGATATTACTGATTATTTCTTTTTAAAGCGAATACATTTTTCTCTTGAAATTCTATTTAGTGACTCGTGCAATAATAAAAGAACTTGTTTTAAAATTGAATGTCATGAGTACATAAAAAGCAAAGGTGAATTGCCATTTTTCCAAAAATGGTAAGTTAATTTGACAGCTTTTTTAAAAAAGAAAATTATTATTTTCAACAAATTTTGAATAAGTTCCTTAAATAATGCTTCAATTAAAGTAGGCACCCTTGAACTTCATTCACTACGTCAAAGAATTTTTAATATTTTAAAGTCCTATTTCGGATTATTTCTAATATTAATATTCTTTCATTATCAGCATATATTCCAATTAAAATTTGTTTTACTCTAACTTGCATGTAGTTCAAACGTGAAATGGTTGTTGGTGCGATGAATAGGAATTATAATTCATTAAAAAGTATTTATTAAAAATTTACAACCACAAGAAAACAGAAATAGAACAAATTTCAAAAATACGAAATTAATTACGATAAAAAAAATCAGAAGCTAATATTGCTGTTAGGTGGTCAACGGAAATGAATTTTCGTTTCGTTGATCAAGCACTATACCTTCAAACATTTTTGTTTTAATTTAGGGACTCTGATTTTCAATGAAAATCACTTACCTGTTTAGAATGAGAATTATGGTGCTACTGGTCTATTGAGTGCAGCTTTCTACAAAACCAATTAATTTTGCTTGAAACAAGGAAAAGAAATGTAAGTTTTAATAAGCTTAATCATTTTGTAAAAGAAATTTATTTCAAAATTTTAAAATGCTTTTCTATTAGCTATCAGTCTTAGTTCAGAATTTTGTGCTCTGTTTTACTTCCTGTCCCATATATTCGGAAATCATTTATATTTCGCAAAGTAAAAATAAGATTTAAAATAAATAATCAGAATTTAAATTCTGTAAAAATAATTACTTTTCCAGCTGTATTGATATAACAATCCTAGTAACAGCAATACTCAGTTTACATCCGAGCTTCTCCAAAACTGTCAAATTAAGATTGATTGAAGTAATGGTATTCGGCTGTTTTAGCGTGAAACGTACCTAAAAATGTAGGCAAAGAAAATTTAGATAATGTATTCTCTAATTTAGTATATTTGTTATAAAAACATTTAATATATGAAATTATGTTTAATTAATTTGATTTGATTCTTGTACAAACATACAAACACAAAACAGACATAAAGCGGGAAGATTGACTATTGCTGTTAAATTCAGTCTCTAAGTTACAGTGAGTACGCTAAGTATATAAAATTTAATGAAAATCTAGCCGTTTGGACGTAACACATGTACGCATACATATATACAGACAGGCAAACGCACAAACGGACACCAAACGGAAACCACTGATTTTTTTATTAAAATGACCCAAAACGGATAAATAACTTGAAATGGGACGAAAATATTCAATGCACAAACACTCCATTTTCATTAGATTGTTATCTATAAAATAGTCGTTGGGCTCGTACAAAGTCATTCTTAAGTTATTAAGTAGAACTTGGTTTGTAGCAACCATTTATTTCTACTATTTTGAGATAGAAAAGCAGATCCTATCGCTGACAGCATGTGCAAGCAAAATTATTTATTCTGAAACAAATTAATTTGTAATTTACTTGTCCCTTACTCAGTAGTAACACTCAATAGCAACTTAGTAGTAACACTAAGTTAGAAAAGAAAAGTTTAAAAGCTGGTGTAAATAAAAATTCAAAGCATTTGCATTAAGCTTCAATTGTTTTCTACTCGTGATTACGGATTCAGGTGATTGAATACTTAATATATGTAGATTGCGTAAATATAAATTGTAAATAAATAGAGAGGAGTTAACTGTTAAGGTAAGATTCGGAGGATCTGTCGGAATAGTTATCTTGACAAGAGTAAAGAGATTAGGAGCAAGCTTTTTGTTGATTTGGAGCAGCTTTAAAGCGGTTAGGAGCAGATTCATAAAACATTTTATCAAGGACGA
Source organism: Meta bourneti (assembly GCA_933210815.1). Lineage (NCBI taxonomy): Eukaryota > Metazoa > Arthropoda > Arachnida > Araneae > Tetragnathidae > Meta > Meta bourneti. The sequence goes on from OW119926.1 coordinate 85,772,487, forward strand.
AAAAGTGTAGTAGGAAAACAATCATGGCCATTTTTTCTGCCTGGCTTCAGTTCTTAATTGGCTCGACTGATTTGGTGACGTTTAATGCAAAATGGAGATCCAAATATACACGCATTTAAATTTGTTCTAATCTACTATTACAATTTTTTGTTGCGATTTTATCGATTGTTTCGTGCAAATCATAGGAAAAGTAGGATAAATCAACCCCCTTTTTCATGAAAACTTATGACTTGTAATATATTTTCTGAAAAATGTTTTCTGGAACAACTTGGAGCAGGTAGATGCTTTTGCTCAGTTTGGCACGGAATTAACACAGCGGTAAATAACTTATCCTTTTGTTTACTTGGGCTTTTATTACTTTTAACCATTTTTGATTTTTGAAAACCGGTCCCTACAAGTAATTAGTTTCAATCAAGTACTTTTTTCAGTTTCTCCGAAGTAACTTTGGGGTCGTCGTGGCTCAGTGGGTATGTCCACTGCGCTAGCAACCTTCGAGTTGTAGGCGGCGCAGATTCGATTAGGTGCATTCCTCCCTGGGTGTATTTCTTCTGTGTCAATAAAACTTTCATTGTGTGTGTCTATTACTTGATGTTGTATGTCTTGTGTCTGGTGCAGCATGGCCAAATATGCGCCATAAAACCCTCAAACCAACTAACCGAATATATACTACTTCAACAATGTGCTGTTCATTATTGTTTTGTTTTCGATTAATAAAACTCTAAAGCAATTTAACCCTCTCCGGTGTTCACATGCACAGATGTGTTCTGCAACCTAGTCTTCCCTCCTTGATTTCTAACCAGTTTTATGATTGGGCTGCCAGCTCAGGTGTTGACCTCGTCATCTGACCGTGATTCAAAATTACGAGGTGTTGTCCTTGTATTTTTCTCTTAGGTATTGATCCCGGACCGTCGCCTATAGCCCGGTGTGTTGCCTCAGAGTGAAGTCAATTCAACTACCTATCTAACCAATTTTTATTTTCTTGACGAATAGAATTTTTCCTATGATTGTTTCAATCAGTCGATGTGGTTATTTATGTCATATGTATTGTGGAGTGAAAGCATTTCTATACTATTCGTAAATCTCGTAACGCCCAGAGATATAACGAATTTTTAAAGTACGAAATAGCTTTAAAAGTACTCGTCGATTGAAAAAAAGGGTGAGATGTCGAATCCGAGACCGTGGCGATTTATTGCCAAACATGAATAACCTTGTTGTTTTTATTAAGCTTTATGGCAACCCTATGCAAAAGGTGTTTCGCGTAGGAAAGTCAACGTTTTTTTTTTAACGAACATACTGGCTTAGGACGCCATCTTGATTTGGCAACAAAAATTGCTTGGCGACAAACATGTCTCGGATTCTACATCTTTACCGAAAAAAATTAACATAAATGAGAATAATAGATATTAAAGGTTTTTAATTAGGATATATATTTTATCATCAAACTATTGCCAAATACCTTTCGTGCAACTAACAAGCACTTGGTGTCAGTAAAAAATACCGAACAAATAAATGTAAAAAGTAACCATGAATGCTACTCCAAAACAAAACTGCAAGAAAAACGAGACAAAGAGATGTAGAGACCCACTCACAAACGAGTTTTATGTTTGTCCCTCGTAAAAAAAAAACCGTTAGGTTTTTTTTTATTTCGAAGTCATTTCCTCTAAAATTCCATTTTAAAACGTTATTACGTTCTAGGAAGTGGAAAACAAAGTTAGGCCCCTGACAATGTCGTTTTTTCTAGCGAAGCATTCGTCTCACTAACGTACTTTTAAAAGTCACAAAGAACATTAACGAAACAGAAAAATGGAGGAGCAAATACTGAATAAAAATGGCAGAACTTCACGAAAGTTGGGAGGATAAAAAAGAATGTTGGATTTCACGACAACCTATTAGAAGCTAGATTTATTTTCGTAGAAAGAGAGCATATACATATAAAAACTACGGAACCAAAGAAACAATCTCCTTTAAATTTTTCTTTGTTTTTGTAGCCTTAGGTGTGGAGAAATCCTTTTTTGTTTTTGTTGCATGTGAGGAAAAAGAAACCAGGGAAATTTAAAAGCCATTTTGCCGTGGATAACGTGTTATGAAGTTATATCAAACTAACCTCTTATCCGTTAGCGTCGTGTAAGACAAAAACAAAATGAAGAGTTGAAAAGAGGAAGTGGTGAATTTTGTTTCCACCCCTGGGGTTTCAAAACGTCACAAACATAAAAATGAAAGAATAACTGAGTTTTCAGGCAATGGAATTTGATTTTTGGATTGAAAGCTAGATGATTAAATGAGTAAACACTCTTTTCTCAATGTATACACAGTCGCTTTTTCTTTCGATCTATTTTAAGGGTGAGTTATTGAAGCAAATCGAGGTTTCTGATACGTCTGTCACACATGTTTGTGTTTCATTCCTAAAACTCTCACATTCATTTCAGATAAAATGTATTTCCTGCAAGAAATTGTAATTAATTTCAACTTCAGTTTGCTTAAAAGTTAAGTTATAAAAATCGAGAGGTTTTAATTTATATAATCTGCCTGTTTCATTAACTCCCTTTCTTGTAATTTAAATACTTCATACAAAGAATAACAAAATACAAGAATACAAATACTACATACTTCCCTTTAATTCCTTTTCTAGCAGACCCGTGCTCAGAATCTGCGCATGAGTTTCCGAATTTTGTTTATATCTACTCATGTCAATGTAGATACTCACGTTTAATGCTTTGTCGCTACTTATCCCTTTGTTTAAGGTCAGAAGTAAAGTGATTTTGATTAACTAATTTGAACTTTTAATTTGCTTAAATAATAAGTTATAAATAACCAATTTTTAAAAAAGTTGGTATGAGAGATTTTTAGTGCAAACTAACCAAACAGATTTTACTTCCACTACCCAAATGCTCTCAGCTTAATACATAGGATTATCTTAAAATGTAACTTATCGATGGTTTGGTGATGTTTAGTGTTTAATTAGCTAACACGTTCGGCACGTATTTTTAACGAGATACCGATTTCAATTCGGACCAATTTTTGCGTTTATCCGTTAAACGGAGTCCCAAATCTCTATGAGATTGATTTTCAATGTTAGCAAACAACTACACAGAATACGAAAATGTTGCTTCTGTCACCCAATTGCGCTCGTCTTGATACATCTCGAAGCAACCTAAAATGCAGTTTATCGCCATTTTTGTGATATTTGGCGTTTAATCTAATTGGCGTTGACCAATAAACCATCAAAAATAAAATTCGGAATCTATTCTTCGGAATTTTTTAGTGAAGTGCTGAAATTGCATACGAAAAACAAACCAGTTGATTTCACGGTTAGAATCATCACCGGAAACATGTACGCCCCGGAAACCCTATCGCCTCCTAAATTTAGCTTGCCAGAAAATGATTCTCATAACCCTATTCTCATTAACTCTTAGCTTGTCATTTAAATGCTTGATGCAAATTAAGTAGTGGAGATTTTTGTAATTCCTTTATGAGCAGACACGAGCACGTCATATGAGCTTAAGCCCCTTAATTGTTTATATCTATGGATGACAGGGTCGCATTTAATTCCTTATTAAAGTCCATTTATGATGAATATAAGAATCTATATACACATTTTATACTTCCAAATGAAATAAAACAAATAAAAAAATATAAAGCCCAATAAAATGCAAGACAAAATGTGTACACATGTCTTGTCACGCGGATATCTGTTTTCTTGATTTCTAATTTTTTCTGCAATCAGACTTCTGAAGAATTTTGAAGCTTTTACGTGTAGTTTTAGAAATATTATACAACTCCATAGCTCAAATCAAACACAGTTAAAATAGCTAAAAATTATCGAATAAATCCGACATGATTGATTTTTATATTTGTTTGTGCTATTCAACAATAAACAAAGCGTCATTTTCTGTTGCGTTACGTTCATTGAAATGTGTAAAGATACTGTTTAATAATGGTATGGGAATTCAATTTTTCAGCCACAAAATTTTAATTAAATTGAAAATTAATTTCAAACAAATTTTTGGGATATCCCTGATTCTTAATTTCTAAGAAAAAATAATGTCTTATTTTTAACGACTATGAATTTTTGGCCAATTATGTTATTATACATTAAGTCTATTTTTTGTTTTCAAGTTACACTGTGGGTGATCAAATTATTAGAGCCACAGTGCAAAAGGGCCATTTCTGAGTTTTGGGTGAATATAAAACCACGATTTTAAGATTTTTGCATAACATTCTATTTATTAAAATAAGTTCTATGAAAATACAGTAAAAAAACTGATGAAAATAAATATTTTGCAACATCGTTTATATATATATATATATATATATATATATATATTGAAATCACTGTTTCGATTCTTTTGGGTACGCTTTTTACGCATTTGGCAGTGTAAATTTAGCGAAGCATTTCTGGAGTTACACATCAATTAAACGCTCTATTAACCCTCATTGTGGTTCATCTTCGTGTCGAAAACTGCCATGTAGTGGCCAACCGTATTTTGAAAAACCTGTTCCAAGCTGTCATTAGGTCTCGGCAAAGGACGATTTGTTTTTCCCACTTGAATTTTCAATCCCCTTTGAGTAATATGGCAGTTTTATATCGACGAGTTATCTCGTAATTAGCAAAACTGACCAGATCCTAGATGAGATGTCTCGTCGAAACCCTTGAATGGTTAATTCATCAGTTTCCAAAGTTTCTCCATTGGGTTGAGATCCGGGGAACTTGCAGGCCATTCAAGAACATTAACTTTTTGTCATCGAGGAATTTGTTACTATTTTGGCTAATGACCCAGAGCAGAATCATGCATGAATATAAAATTGTTGTTTAGGAACCACTCCTGAAACTGGTGTAGGCACCTTGTTCTCCAGCACCTGGGGCCGCGGTAGCCCAATTGGTACACTGATTAACAACCCTCAGGGTTGCGAGTTCGAGACTCGATACAACCAAAGACCGTCGTGTACGTGGAGGGCTGATGCTCATTAAATCTGTCGTGGCTCCAAATGTTCTCCCGTTAGCTTAATGTGGAAGTTTGAAGAGTGAGGTGCCAGCTCAGGTGTCGTCCTCTGATCTTTCCCTACTGGTTTGATCCCGGACCATCACCAAAATCCAGTTGTATTGTTCCAGTGCGACGTTATTTGAACTACCTACCAACCTTCTACATCACCTTGTGGTACTGATCCTGCTTCATTGTCCCCTCCACAATATACAGGTTACCAGTATCTTGAAAGTTAATGACTGGCCAGAACGTGATGCTAAGGACATGCCTAATGCTTTCCCAATGCAACCCTCTTCCAATTTCTTCCCTCATCTCTGACGAATTCAGGTTATTCAGATGAAATCTGAACAGATTATTCATCTGAGAAGTAAACTTGAAAATCAGCTTCTTGCCAAATTAAATTAATCATTAAAGTTAAGTCATTAAGTGGGGAAGCGCGTTTGGTAAGTCGAATTCAGATTTGTCAGATAAAGTCAGATCACAAGTTCTTGACGCGTCGTTGTGTTGAAATTGGTGATATCTTGACTTCAGAATCTGCATCATTTTGGCGAGAGCTCTGTGAAAGGCCTCTATTTCTCGTGCAAATATTTCTGCTTTTTCTTTCGTCCAGTAGTAATTGTTTTGCACACATCTCTACTAAAGCTACAGTGTCAAGTAAAGTTTTGCATGAAGTGTTCTCTTTATACGGTTCATTGATGTTCGGGAAACATTAGCAATTAACGCACTTTTCCTGTATGAATGTTTAAGTATCCAGTAAAAGTTGATGTTATTTCCGAAATTTTCGTTGGAGAAATTTTGCCCATGGCATCAAGAAAGAAAGGTACAAGAATCATAAAATAAACTACTTTACCGACACAATACCAGAACGACGCTCCAAAAGTAATTCAAACCCTTGAATAACCCCAATTAAACATAAGGCTGGTGACTACTACGAGATGGTGGCTATATGTCAGGTTGCGAAACCAATGGTGTTGCCAACAATTTATTTAAAATTTATTAAAATTTGAAAAAAAAACTGACCAGGTCATGGATCTCGTCATCACAAAAATAGGCAATATCGTGATGACAAGATGTCTCGCCATTAGCAAAATTGGTCAGATTTTGATGGACGAGGTATCACGTCATTAGCAAAATTGGTCAGATCTTTATTAAGGAGATATCTCGTTGACACCACTTGCAAGGTTAAAATAAGTATGTCAAAAATACAAAAAGAATTCAATGCAACCAGGTTATATTTTTTAATAACAAGTGGTTGAAATATAAAATTGTTCATTTATGAAGGTGGCCGCAATAATATGATCACTCACTATTTGTTCAGAATTTTATGCGTAATATGTGTAAATATGAATCGCACATCTTCGAAAGAAGTTGAATTAATTGCGTCGATTTCGTAGTTTCAATTTATCACCCTGCTTAGAAGGATACATATGTATGTGCAATACATAAACACAAACTTCGAGGAAAGTTAAATACATCGATTACAGTTTTAGTATCAAGTTAATCATCTATCATCCTGTGGGTTGGATCGATTGGGAATCAACTTAAACCGATTGGCTATCAATGGCTGGTCGGCTGTTTTTAGGTTTCATTGCACAAGGAGCATATTTGGTCAAGCTGTGCCAAACACAAGAGAAAGTCAAGTAAAAAATGTCTTGAAAGGGAAAAAGTAGGGTTGAGGGTACCTACAAAAAATATCGCTTGGGTATCTTAGAATAACGACCCCCCTTGTTTACTAAAGTCAGTAAATCCCATGAGAAAAGAAAAGATTACTAGAGTATCTCGGATCTGTGAAACAAATACACACCTAATGGAGATTCGCTGTGATGGCCTGTTTAGAATGGATACATATGTTTGCGTAATATGTAAACACAAATCGACACTTCGAGGAAAGTTGAAACATTGAGTCGATTTTACAGTTTTAAGTTAATCTATTACTCTGTTTTGAATGGAATACATTTGCATGTGTAATACGTAAACACAAATACGAATTTATTCGATGAAAGTTTAAACACATTGCGTCGGTTTTGTAGTTCAAGTTAATTATTCCGCTTAAGAATGCATAATAAGTACTTCGGTGAGAAAAGTGACACCAATGTAAACATACTTTACTTCTCAATTTATGGAATTTCATGATATATATTTAGTTAAAACACGTACCATATTTCCTGATAGGATTTCCAAATACATTCTAACCCACTTAAATCGTTTGTTAATTAAAGATGGAATCTTCATTTTGAGTTTCGTCGCTTTTCTAGAGAAGGTGCGATAATAAAGAATGAAAAATCGGAATAAAATAAAACAACTGAATCTAGGTAAGAGTTACCAGTTACATAGTTAAAGCATAACTTCCAAAGAATTCACATCGCTATTCAAGAATGCGATTATCTTCCCCTTCAGATACTCCTCTTATGTTAAGTTTTAAGTAATGTGAAGCACGTCTCATACAAAATTTAGTTGTTAAGAACTGGCTGTTACATTTTCAAGAGAAACTACGTCTTCACCTCATTTGAGAAAGAAGTACATCAGAACCGATCTTCTTAATCTAGTTTAAACATTTTTAAGATAATCATTCCTCTGAAATATGAATTGCGCATTTGAATTAGAATTGTTGGAATGTGAAATGAGATTGGTTCGCATACCTCTTAGAGGAATTAAGCGAATGATAAAAATGTAATTCGGGGAGTAATTCTTTCGAATCGATCTTCAATGAGATAGGCTGCTAGAGGAAGAAGTTTCCGGATATCATCGCTTTGCAGGTTGAACTGCTTTTAGTATGAAATAAGTGTTTGGGAAACAGAATGCTTAATTTATAGTATTATTGAAGTTCACACCAATCAATATAGTTACTTTCACATGAGTGGGTTCACAGGAAGGCTAAAACTAAATCTCAATAATGCTAAGAAATTTTAATGTAAAAAGTTTGGGTCTTGGTTTATTTGTTGGGGTCTTGGCTTATACTTTCCCATGGGTAGATACATACAGAAAGGCAAAATACGAATCTCTGTAATGTTAAGGTACCTAACATCAAAAGTGTGGGTCTTGGTTTATTGGCTTGGGTTTATTTGTTGGGATCTTAGCTTATTCTTTACTATGGGTGGATACTTTGAAAGGCTAAATAAAAATCTCAGTAATGTTATGGGATCTAATGTCAAAAGTTTGGGTCTTGACTTATTGGTTTCGGTCTTAGATTATTGGTTTGGGTCTTGTCTTATATTTTCCCTTAAGTGGATCCACGGAAAGGGTATAGATAAATCTCAGTAATGCCAAGTGACCTAGTATCAAAAGTTTGGTTCTTGTGCTCATTTATTTTTTTCTTATTTGTCATGCGAGAGAATTTTGGGTAACAGGAAGTAAGATCTCCGTCTACCGTGTAGCTTATTTGTTTTAGGCTGAAAATCCCTCTCACATGGGATCAATGGTGAAAAGACGTATGTAAGGGAAGATGCAAAACCTTCTGAAAGATAAAATAGGAAAAGTCAATGAAAATTTTGTAAGGCAGCTGTAGGTGATCAAAATTTTCCAGCATTTATTTCATGTGAGGAAAAGGAGCACCACTAAGAAAACGGCAAGAAGTAATTCAGAACCTCGGAAGAGGAATCAACTTTAACTGAAGAGCTAAGATAAAGGTGAAGCAAGTTGTAACGGATGGTCTCTGCTGAATTTGGACACATTTCGGAATGTATGGCCACGTTTGTAAACGCCACCAGCTGGAAAAAGTTAGAACATGAAAATATATCACGTGATCCAATTCCTTTGGTTTATAACGTCGTATTCTGGACCACTCGGTTCGAAACTGGGGATAAAATGTGGCACCATCGATCTCATACCTAGGTGGAACAACGTTGATGAAAAAGAATGTTTTCATGGATTAATAATATCAGATTGTTATTTATAAATAATGATTAGTATAGAAAATCTACATTTACTTTAAGACTTATGCTTATCAATCGTTGTTTGTTGCTCACTATCAGATTGAATGAATCCGTTGATGAAAAATAATGTTCTCTTAGATTAGTGGTTCTTAACCAGGGGTGTGTGCACCCCTGGGGGTGCGAGAAAATATTTCCAGGGGTGCGAGAGAAGTTTCGATGGACTACAGCAATTTAATAAAAGCCGATGTTATTAAAATACGAGCAAATGCACGTATTGAAATGGAATTTGAAAAGCTGGACTAAGAATAATTCTGATTTAAACCAGTTTGAACCTTATACACAACTGGCAAGAACAGCATTGCAGACACTTTTACCATTTGACATCACCTACCTGTGTGAAATGGGATTTTCATCACTTTTGCACATAAAACCAAAAGCCAGAAATCGCTTAAATGCAAGTGATGACTTAAGCGTGCCTCTTTAAAAAAGGAGCCTCGATTCAAAAGTATTATGAATAAACAACATAGCCATTAAAAATTGAGATATTGTTTTGTATGTATATGCAAATATTGTTAATGTGTTTATTTCCAATAAATAAACTATCTTGCAATAGAAGTAATTTCCTAAATAAAGAAATAGAAACATTTTTCAAGGGGGAGGGGGTCTTATTTTTAGATTCAAGGGGGTGCCGATTACTAAAAAGGTTAAGAACCACTGTTTTATTAACCCTCTTAGTGGTTTATCTTCGTATCGAAAACCACCCTGTAGTGACCAGCCACTGATGTCATAACCTGTTCCAAACTGCCACCAGTTCTAGACAAGTAACAATTTGTTTTATCTCTTTGCATTTTCATTCTCTCTTAGGACAGTTTTGTCTCGACGAGATATCTCGTCAATAGAAAAATTGATCAGATCTTGGAAGAGATATCTCGTCGAAACCACTTGGAGGTCAATAATAATCTCACACTGCTATTTATAAATGATGATTAGTATAGAACACCTAGATTTTCTTTTAAACTTATGCTCACCAATCAATATTTGCTGCTCACTTTTAGGTTGAATAAATCCGTCGATAAAAAATGTTTTCATGGATTAATAATAATCTCAGACTTATTAATAAATAATGATTATTACAGAACATCTACATTTACTTTTAAAGTTGTGCCTGCCAATCGATGTATGTTGCTCATTCTTAAAATTGAATGAATCCGTTGATGAAAAATAATGTTTTCATGAACAAATAATAATCTCGGACTGTTATTTATATAAATAATAATTATTAAAGAACATCTACATTTTATTTTAAAGTTATGCTTGTCAATCGATGTATGTTGCTCATTGTCAGATTGAATGAATCCGTTGATGAAAAATAATGTTTTTATGAACAAATTTTTATCTCAGACCGTTATTTATAAATAATAATAATTATTAAAGAACATATACATTTTATTTTAAAGTTGTGCTTGTCAATCGGTGTTTGTTGCTCACTCTCAGATTGAATGAATCCGTTGATGAAAAATAATGTTTTCATGAACAAATAATAATCTCGGACTGTTATTTATATAAATAATTATTATTAAAGAACATCTACATTTTATTTTAAAGCTATGCTTGTCAATCGATGTATGTTGCTCATTGTCAGATTGAATGAATCCGTTGATGAAAAATAATGTTTTCATGAACAAATAATAATCTCGGACTGTTATTTATATAAATAATTATTATTAAAGAACATCTACATTTTATTTTAAAGCTATGCTTGTCAATCGATGTATGTTGCTCATTGTCAGATTGAATGAATCCGTTGATGAAAAATAATGTTTTCATGAACAAATAATAATCTCGGACTGTTATTTATATAAATAATTATTATTAAAGAACATCTACATTTTATTTTAAAGCTATGCTTGTCAATCGATGTATGTTGCTCACTCTCAGATTGAATGAATCCGTTGATGAAAAATAATGTTTTGATGAACAAATAATAATCTCGGACTGTTATTTATATAAATAATTATTATTAAAGAACATCTACATTTTATTTTAAAGCTATGCTTGTCAATCGATGTATGTTGCTCATTGTCAGATTGAATGAATCCGTTGATGAAAAATAATGTTTTGATGAACAAATAATAATCTCGGACTGTTATTTATATAAATAATTATTAATATAGAACATCTACATTTTCTTTGAAAAATAAACAAAACTATAAAAATCCTGTTTTAATTCTATAACAAACAGTGGCGTAGCCAAGGGGAGGGGGAATTGTCCTAAAGGGACTCTAAAGGAGCGTCAGGAATATTTATAATATAAATTGGTTTTTCATGGGAATATGTTTTTAAAAATTGTTATGACTTTTTACATTGTCCTATCATAGAAGTACTTTCCATTGCTAAGCGTGTGAAGTAAGTAAGTGTGCTTTCAGGCGCTCCATCTTTAGAACACAAAGCTTATAATTCAATCAATATACAAATCAATAATTTTTATTGAGATTCAGAAAAAAGAGGAGAGGAATTAATAAAATTTTCTTCTCATGAATGTCTGGAGAGAACAAAGGGAGTCTCATGACAGGGGGGCGTCTTTCCTTATTTTGTCCTGGAGTTCCATTGACAAGAGCCATTAACAACACTCGGCTTTTTGCTGTTCTATATGAAGTCAATAATTAATTGCAAAAACTAATATTAGGAACATTAGTGTATTATCCTTATTCTTTTTATATAACATAAATTTTAGTTAGGTATTTTCAATTTAATTATTATTATTTTGGTTTTATATTAAATAAAACAAATTAATAATTATTATTTAATTTTTTAATACCTAAATTTGTTTAGGTATATCTATATTTCGTTTAGGTTGCGGCATCAGACTTAATTGGCCCAAGTCCCAAAACGTCTAGCTTCATTTCTTGAAACGAATAAAAAAAATACAGAATACGAATTCTTCACCCTCCAAGTGGTATGGACGAGATATCTCGTTCAACAAGAACTGATCAATTTTGCCAATGACGAGATGCCTCGTCATCAAGATATTACTGATTTTTTTTGTGATGGAGAGATCAAGATCTGGTAAGTTTCCTTCTAATGACGAGATATCTCGTCCATAAAGATCTGGTCAGTTTTCTTCTAATGACGAGATGCCTCGTCCATAAAGATCTGGTCAGTTTTCTTCTAATGACGAGATACCTCGTCCATAAAGATCTGGTCAGTTTTCTTCTAATGACGAGATGCCTCGTCCATAAAGATCTGGTCAGTTTTCTTCTAATGACGAGATGCCTCGTCGAGACAACCAACCCCCAGGAGGGTTAATGCGATTAGGTAAGTAGCTGAATGAACGTCGCACTGGAGAAACATGGGCTATGGGCAAAGGTCTGGGATCAATCCCGAAGTTAAAGATCCCGGAGGATCCAAGGACAACGCCTCGAACCACAGTCAGATGACGAAAACAATACCCGAGATAGCACCACACTCTCCAAACTTACACACCACCCACGACAGATTTAACGTGCGCCAGCCCCCGTGTACACGGCGGTCTTTTGCTGGACAGAGTTTCGAATTCGCAATCCTCCGATTGCCAATCCGTTGCTCTTCCAATTGGGCGACCGTGGCCCGTGATTAGGAAAAAGAATTTTAAACGGAATTTACTATTTTATAACTTAATCACTCATTCTACTTGCAAAAAGTAGATTCTTCAAATTAATACTCTGCTTACTTATACTAATGCTATTATAATACTACTAGCCGGCGTTGTAAGAGTTCACAAAACAGCTGAATTTTAGCATAAAAATCTGAGTTAATATCTTCGAGTGATACAAAATGAAACAAAAATTTAATAAAAGTCAAAATTTAGGTCTAATTAACACAGTAAATAATATAATTTCTGTAATCTGAATCTATACACATCACCACTCATGGTACTGATTTCATCTTTGCATGTGGCAGTAGGGATACAGCATAACTGAGTAATTTTATTTTTATATATCATTAATATGAACCTACACAGCCCAAATCCCACTACTGATTTCATCTCTGAATGAGGTATGCGGGGTACATAGAACCGAGTATAAAAATTTTATGCTGTTATTGTTTCTAGAATTTCGCTATAAACACAATTATATATTTCAGAAGTTGGAGACACAACAGATACCGAGTCGAAATAACGCAATCTAGATAGACCAACATATAATTGGCCATGACTAAAAACTGGTTTTGATAAAGCCAAACAAATTTTTTCGGAAGTCTGTCTGATTTATTAACTGTCATCGCAAAAGCTAATCGAATAGGAAACTGTTTACGCTTAAACTTAAAAAGCATATTAGCATCTGAGGGAATGAGCTGTATTCGAGGTATGAGGATTGATTCATTAACATTGTCAACAATTCTTTTTGCTTCAATGATATTTCGTTGCAAGTTAGAAATTATAAGTCTTGTGCCATTAGACAAACCTTTAGAAGGGGCTGAATTTCTAAGCAACATGCTCCTTGCTTAATTTTTAGTTTATGTGGTGGCATACCTGTTGGAGTTAAACTATTTAGGAATTCTTCGGGGGTATGCAAGTTGATCTTAAGTGAATCACAATCTTTAGGAAGTCGACTCCAGAGACGTCGAAGCCTAATTTCTCGTTCACTGAAACTTTCGTTGCTGCGACGATTTCTGTCTTGAAGATTTCTAATCGGCCCTTCGTTCTTCCAAAAGTTCAACGTTTTCATTGGAACGTCTCGCTATCTTTCGAGCATTTCTGATAACATTCTGTAGCTCCATAATTGAAATCAAAATATGCGCAAAATTTGAATACCCGCTACAGATAAAAACACTTGAGCGGGGATTCAAGATTGTAGATTGTTGTTTTCCCTTTCGTTGCCATTCGGTAATAGACAAATAACAGCGATTTCTGTGCCTCGTACGTTAGTGAAATACACTGCTGGCCACCCAAATTGCAACACCAAGAAAGACAAGAGATATCACAACAAAATTTATTTTGTAGATAACATGTTGACCAAGTATCAAATGATTAAATTTATAGACTTCTGTGAAGTGTGGTTCCTGCCAAAATCAGTAGCCAGAGTAGCCGCCATTGTTGGAGATCACCGCTGCCACACGCCTCGGCATTGATTCAAAGAGACTTTGGATGTGTTCTTGGGGTACAGCAGACCAAGCAGCTTCCACACATTGCCAAAGTTGATCTGGTGTGGCAGCTGGGGATGTATTCTGGGTCAATCGTTGAGCAACCATGGACCACATGTTTTCTATCGGCGAAAGATCCGGAGAGCGAGCTGGCCAGGGAAGCAATTCAATCTGGCGATTGACGAAGAACCCTTGGACAATGCGTGCCACGTGTGGTCGCGCATTATCCTGTTGAAATATGGCTGTGGGCAAGCCCTGAAGGTAAGGAAGGACAACTGGCTCCAACACCTCGGAGATGTAGCGCTGGCTGTTTAAAGTACCGGCAATGCGTACTAGAGGAGTGCGAGAGTGATATCCAATACCGCCCCATACCATAATACCCGGTGCAGGACCAGTGTGGCGGTGCATAACGCAGCTGTTCAGCATCCTCTCTCCACGGTGTCTCCAGACTCGAATCCGACCATCGTGGTGTTGCAGACAGAAGCGTGACTCGTCAGTAAAGACAATTTCATTCCATTCTGCCGTCCACATCCTTCTTTCATCGCACCATTGGCGGCGGAAACGTCTGTGGTTCTGCGTCAAGGGTAGACGAAGCAATGGACGTCTTGCGGACAGACCACTCTGCTGTAAACGGCGTCGAATGGTACGCGCAGACACTGGATGATGCGGTACAGACTGAATGTGCTGTGCTATGGTTCGTGATGTGGCTGAGCGATCCGTCACTGCCATACGCACAATATGCCTGTCATCACGTGAAGTGGTGCACTGAGGTGGATGCGATCGAACACGTCGTTCCGTCGTACCCTCCTGTATCCAACGATCACATATCCGCATTACAGTTGTTTGGTTTCGTCCAACACGACTACCGATTTCCCTGAAAGATAATCCACAATCTCGGTAGGCCACTATCCTTCCTCTGTCGAACTCGGATACTTGATCAAAAGATGATCGCTGTTTTCTACGAGGCATAATTGATCGTTTTTTTGAAAAAACCACAAGAAAAACACAATTGCCGTACTTGAAATCGTCGAAATCTCCAAGCCTTAAATAGCGCTTTGAAGTGGCGCCACAGGCGAGCGTGATGTGCGTTTGCGCTGAAATTCTAATCATTTGCATATCTCACCTCCGCTAATACATGTTGTAAATTTCATATTATTTGCATGCTTCCTTCAGGGTGTTGCATTTACGGTGGCCAGCAGTGTATATATATTGATGAATAACATAATTCTAAACAGTGGTTTAAACATACAAACCAAACATAAAATGTCAGATGCAAAACTGTACTTAAAATGAATAGTCATTAAAAGACTTTTAAATTAGGAGTTGAGTTTTGATTTTAATGTGTTATTGAGGCATCTTCAAACCTATATTTTTTTCTTATCCCGAAATTGAACATTAATATATAAATAAAAATACGAATTAAATCGTAAATAGGAAAAGAAACATTTTATCCATTTCTTCAAATGTAATGGTCAGAATATCGTTTCAAAATATCGGATGACTTTCTGGTCACCACTATCCTGATTTTGGAAATGACTGAAAAAATTATAAGGATTTTAGTTCGTTGAATAATTTAACCATTTTTACTTATGTTTTAATTAGTAACTGATTAGTAGCGGGGTTTATTAATAATAATCTGTCAGAGTGGCAAAAAAATATTTGGGGTTATTTAAATGTTTGTTTTTTCATTTTTTTCTCTGCACTTTATTTTTGATAAGTGATGAGGTAGATAGATAGTTAGGTAGTTAAATTTATGTCGCACTGGAGCAACACAATGGGCTATTTACAAATGACGACAATTTTATGGAGGTCAGTAAAATCCAAATATGATTTGTTGTCGAATTTATAACTAAAGTAATAATTCTGTACATCTTTGATTGCTTTCGTATGTACATTCAAATAATTACAGTTTATGAATTATTTTAAAAATACACACTTCAGCAACAAAATGCATTGAAACGTTCAATCTGACGTTTTGAGCAAATCACTCAATAATTGAGTAATTTAAGAGGATAGTGAATAAACAGACTCGTCTTTATTGTAAATTTTATAACAAATTATATTTTCCCCATGAACTTTTATTAAGATTTAGAAATATTTGGCAACACTGGTCTTAATAAATCCTATCACACTGGCGATTAATGTTGTTTTCGTACTGAACTTAAACTTCTTAAGTATGAAATATGTGTAGTCAGACACTTGAATGTCCTACTCAGCTGAAACGAAACCACTGACTCATTTGCCAGTGAGAACAGTGAACATAGTTCTCTTTCGTACATAGCGTTCACTTCATCAGAGGTTCAGTTTTTAGTGAAATCCAAAAGCCTTCAGACAGCACTCGCTGCATCAGAGGTTCACTTTTTGGTGAAATCTAAAAGTCCTCGGACATAGCGCTCACTGCATCAGAGGTTCAGTTTTGGTGAAATCTAAATGTCCTCGGACATAGCTCTCACTGCATCAGAGGTTCAGTTTTGGTGAAATCTAAAAGTCCTCGGACATAGCACTCACTGCATCAGAAGTTCAGTTTTGGTGAAATCTAAATGTCCTCGGACAAAGCGCTCACTGCATCAGAAGTTCAGTTTTGGTGAAATCTAAATGTCCTCGGACATAGCGCTCACTGCATCAGAAGTTCAGTTTTGGTGAAATCTAAAAGCCTTGAGACGGAAAACAGCCTTCAGAAAGAAACTTTAAAAAAGTCCATAGAAATCATTGAAGATTATGGGATAAGACGACAACGCCATAGCCTTTCTTCGAGTATTCATCGGGGCTTGCAAATAACAATTCAGGATCCTTATCCTTTCATGTAATCTAAATTGCAACGCTATTGTAAGCGTAGTACTCCTCAAAACCTATCAAGTAACTATGTATCCAAATCACACATAATAGTCGTCGTGTTGTTGCTTACTGCAAACTCTTAGAAATAAGACTTAACCACCTTAGTTTTTTGTCCTCAGGGGCACATCCCTAGGTGTGTACGGGTATCACAACTCCGAGGAACCCGAGTGATCTTTCTTTTTCACCCTCGCCAATCTTTTGTTTTTTCTTCCCTCATTGTGTTGTCTGTCTTGTGATTGGGGCATCTTAATCAAAAATATTGCCCTTGCGCTATAAAATCCCTAAACAACCAACCGACCATAGTTTTATTTCGAACAATCCTTCCTCCCGTACATTAAGACCTGACAAATTCTCGTTTAACTCCCGAAAGTATCTTACAAAAGTAGTTGGAAATGCAGTACCCTGCAAAACCTATCAGACAACTATGTAAAATTAAACGAATACGTTCGGACAAATTCTCGTTTAACTCCCGAAAGTATCTAACAAAAGTAGTTGGAAATGTAGTACCCTGCAAAACCTATCAGACAACTATGTAAAATTAAACGAATACGTTCGGACATTAAGTTCGGACAAATTCTCGTTTAACTCCCGAAAGTATCTTACAAAAGTAGTTGGAAATGTAGTACCCTGCAAAACCTATCAGACAACTATGTAAAATTAAACGAATACGTTCGGACAAATTCTCGTTTAACTCCCGAAAGTATCTAACAAAAGTAGTTGGAAATGTAGTACCCTGCAAAACCTATCAGACAACTATGTAAAATTAAACGAATACGTTCGGACATTAAGTTCGGACAAATTCTCGTTTAACTCCCGAAAGTATCTTACAAAAGTAGTTGGAAATGTAGTACCCTGCAAAACCTATCAGACAACTATGTAAAATTAAACGAATACGTTCGGACATTAAGTTCGGACAAATTCTCGTTTAACTCCCGAAAGTATCTTACAAAAGTAGTTGGAAATGTAGTACCCTGCAAAACCTATCAGACAACTATGTAAAATTAAACGAATACGTTCGGACATTAAGTTCGGACAAATTCTCGTTTAACTCCCGAAAGTATCTTACAAAAGTAGTTGGAAATGTAGTACCCTGCAAAACCTATCAGACAACTATGTAAAATTAAACGAATACGTTCGGACATTAAGTTCGGACAAATTCTCGTTTAACTCCCGAAAGTATCTTACAAAAGTAGTTGGAAATGTAGTACCCTGCAAAACCTATCAGACAACTATGTAAAATTAAACGAATACGTTCGGACATTAAGTTCGGACAAATTCTCGTTTAACTCCCGAAAGTATCTTACAAAAGTAGTTGGAATGTAGTACCCTGCAAAACCTATCAGACAACTATGTAAAATTAAACGAATACGTTCGGACATTAAGTTCGGACAAATTCTCGTTTAACTCCCGAAAGTATCTTATAAAAGTAGTTGGAAATGCAGTACCCTGCAAAACCTATCAGACAACTATGTAAAATTAAACGAATACGTTCGGACAAATTCTCGTTTAACTCCCGAAAGTATCTTACAAAAGTAGTTGGAAATGTAGTACCCTGCAAAACCTATCAGACAACTATGTAAAATTAAACGAATACGTTCGGACAAATTCTTGTTTAACTCCCGAAAGTATCTTACAAAAGTAGTTGGAAATGTAGTACCCTGCAAAACCCATCAGACAACTATGTAAAATTAAACGAATACGTTCGGACATTAAGTTCGGACAAATTCTCGTTTAACTCCCGAAAGTATCTTACAAAAGTAGTTGGAAATGTAGTACCCTGCAAAACCTATCAGACAACTATGTAAAATTAAACGAATACGTTCGGACATTACGTTCGGACAAATTCTCGTTTAACTCCCGAAAGTATCTTACAAAAGTAGTTGGAAATGTAGTACCCTGCAAAACCTATCAGACAACTATGTAAAATTAAACGAATACGTTCGGACAAATTCTCGTTTAACTCCCGAAAGTATCTTACAAAAGTAGTTGGAAATGTAGTACCCTGCAAAACCTATCAGACAACTATGTAAAATTAAACGAATACGTTCGGACATTAAGTTCGGACAAATTCTCGTTTAACTCCCGAAAGTATCTTACAAAAGTAGTTGGAAATGTAGTACCCTGCAAAACCTATCAGACAACTATGTAAAATTAAACGAATACGTTCGGACAAATTCTCGTTTAACTCCCGAAAGTATCTAACAAAAGTAGTTGGAAATGTAGTACCCTGCAAAACCTATCAGACAACTATGTAAAATTAAACGAATACGTTCGGACATTAAGTTCGGACAAATTCTCGTTTAACTCCCGAAAGTATCTTACAAAAGTAGTTGGAAATGTAGTACCCTGCAAAACCTATCAGACAACTATGTAAAATTAAACGAATACGTTCGGACATTAAGTTCGGACAAATTCTCGTTTAACTCCCGAAAGTATCTTACAAAGGTAGTTGGAAATGTAGTACCCTGCAAAACCTATCAGACAACTATGTAAAATTAAACGAATACGTTCGGACAAATTCTCGTTTAACTCCCGAAAGTATCTTACAAAAGTAGTTGGAAATGTAGTACCCTGCAAAACCTATCAGACAACTATGTAAAATTAAACGAATACGTTCGGACAAATTCTCGTTTAACTCCCGAAAGTATCTTACAAAAGTAGTTGGAAATGTAGTACCCTGCAAAACCTATCAGACAACTATGTAAAATTAAACGAATACGTTCGGACAAATTCTCGTTTAACTCCCGAAAGTATCTAACAAAAGTAGTTGGAAATGTAGTACCCTGCAAAACCTATCAGACAACTATGTAAAATTAAACGAATACGTTCGGACATTAAGTTCGGACAAATTCTCGTTTAACTCCCGAAAGTATCTTACAAAGGTAGTTGGAAATGTAGTACCCTGCAAAACCTATCAGACAACTATGTAAAATTAAACGAATACGTTCGGACAAATTCTCGTTTAACTCCCGAAAGTATCTTACAAAAGTAGTTGGAAATGTAGTACCCTGCAAAACCTATCAGACAACTATGTAAAATTAAACGAATACGTTCGGACAAATTCTTGTTTAACTCCCGAAAGTATCTTACAAAAGTAGTTGGAAATGTAGTACCCTGCAAAACCCATCAGACAACTATGTAAAATTAAACGAATACGTTCGGACATTAAGTTCGGACAAATTCTCGTTTAACTCCCGAAAGTATCTTATAAAAGTAGTTGGAAATGCAGTACCCTGCAAAACCTATCAGACAACTATGTAAAATTAAACGAATACGTTCGGACAAATTCTCGTTTAACTCCCGAAAGTATCTTACAAAAGTAGTTGGAAATGTAGTACCCTGCAAAACCTATCAGACAACTATGTAAAATTAAACGAATACGTTCGGACAAATTCTTGTTTAACTCCCGAAAGTATCTTACAAAAGTAGTTGGAAATGTAGTACCCTGCAAAACCCATCAGACAACTATGTAAAATTAAACGAATACGTTCGGACATTAAGTTCGGACAAATTCTCGTTTAACTCCCGAAAGTATCTTACAAAAGTAGTTGGAAATGTAGTACCCTGCAAAACCTATCAGACAACTATGTAAAATTAAACGAATACGTTCGGACATTAAGTTCGGACAAATTCTCGTTTAACTCCCGAAAGTATCTTACAAAAGTAGTTGGAAATGTAGTACCCTGCAAAACCTATCAGACAACTATGTAAAATTAAACGAATACGTTCGGACAAATTCTCGTTTAACTCCCGAAAGTATCTTACAAAAGTAGTTGGAAATGTAGTACCCTGCAAAACCTATCAGACAACTATGTAAAATTAAACGAATACGTTCGGACATTAAGTTCGGACAAATTCTCGTTTAACTCCCGAAAGTATCTTACAAAAGTAGTTGGAAATGTAGTACCCTGCAAAACCTATCAGACAACTATGTAAAATTAAACGAATACGTTCGGACAAATTCTCGTTTAACTCCCGAAAGTATCTAACAAAAGTAGTTGGAAATGTAGTACCCTGCAAAACCTATCAGACAACTATGTAAAATTAAACGAATACGTTCGGACATTAAGTTCGGACAAATTCTCGTTTAACTCCCGAAAGTATCTTACAAAAGTAGTTGGAAATGTAGTACCCTGCAAAACCTATCAGACAACTATGTAAAATTAAACGAATACGTTCGGACATTAAGTTCGGACAAATTCTCGTTTAACTCCCGAAAGTATCTTACAAAGGTAGTTGGAAATGTAGTACCCTGCAAAACCTATCAGACAACTATGTAAAATTAAACGAATACGTTCGGACAAATTCTCGTTTAACTCCCGAAAGTATCTTACAAAAGTAGTTGGAAATGTAGTACCCTGCAAAACCTATCAGACAACTATGTAAAATTAAACGAATACGTTCGGACAAATTCTCGTTTAACTCCCGAAAGTATCTTACAAAAGTAGTTGGAAATGTAGTACCCTGCAAAACCTATCAGACAACTATGTAAAATTAAACGAATACGTTCGGACAAATTCTCGTTTAACTCCCGAAAGTATCTAACAAAAGTAGTTGGAAATGTAGTACCCTGCAAAACCTATCAGACAACTATGTAAAATTAAACGAATACGTTCGGACATTAAGTTCGGACAAATTCTCGTTTAACTCCCGAAAGTATCTTACAAAGGTAGTTGGAAATGTAGTACCCTGCAAAACCTATCAGACAACTATGTAAAATTAAACGAATACGTTCGGACAAATTCTCGTTTAACTCCCGAAAGTATCTTACAAAAGTAGTTGGAAATGTAGTACCCTGCAAAACCTATCAGACAACTATGTAAAATTAAACGAATACGTTCGGACAAATTCTCGTTTAACTCCCGAAAGTATCTTACAAAAGTAGTTGGAAATGTAGTACCCTGCAAAACCTATCAGACAACTATGTAAAATTAAACGAATACGTTCGGACAAATTCTCGTTTAACTCCCGAAAGTATCTTACAAAAGTAGTTGGAAATGTAGTACCCTGCAAAACCTATCAGACAACTATGTAAAATTAAACGAATACGTTCGGACAAATTCTCGTTTAACTCCCGAAAGTATCTAACAAAAGTAGTTGGAAATGTAGTACCCTGCAAAACCTATCAGACAACTATGTAAAATTAAACGAATACGTTCGGACATTAAGTTCGGACAAATTCTCGTTTAACTCCCGAAAGTATCTTACAAAGGTAGTTGGAAATGTAGTACCCTGCAAAACCTATCAGACAACTATGTAAAATTAAACGAATACGTTCGGACAAATTCTCGTTTAACTCCCGAAAGTATCTTACAAAAGTAGTTGGAAATGTAGTACCCTGCAAAACCTATCAGACAACTATGTAAAATTAAACGAATACGTTCGGACAAATTCTCGTTTAACTCCCGAAAGTATCTTACAAAAGTAGTTGGAAATGTAGTACCCTGCAAAACCTATCAGACAACTATGTAAAATTAAACGAATACGTTCGGACAAATTCTCGTTTAACTCCCGAAAGTATCTTACAAAAGTAGTTGGAAATGTAGTACCCTGCAAAACCTATCAGACAACTATGTAAAATTAAACGAATACGTTCGGACAAATTCTCGTTTAACTCCCGAAAGTATCTAACAAAAGTAGTTGGAAATGTAGTACCCTGCAAAACCTATCAGACAACTATGTAAAATTAAACGAATACGTTCGGACATTAAGTTCGGACAAATTCTCGTTTAACTCCCGAAAGTATCTTACAAAGGTAGTTGGAAATGTAGTACCCTGCAAAACCTATCAGACAACTATGTAAAATTAAACGAATACGTTCGGACAAATTCTCGTTTAACTCCCGAAAGTATCTTACAAAAGTAGTTGGAAATGTAGTACCCTGCAAAACCTATCAGACAACTATGTAAAATTAAACGAATACGTTCGGACAAATTCTCGTTTAACTCCCGAAAGTATCTTACAAAAGTAGTTGGAAATGTAGTACCCTGCAAAACCTATCAGACAACTATGTAAAATTAAACGAATACGTTCGGACAAATTCTCGTTTAACTCCCGAAAGTATCTAACAAAAGTAGTTGGAAATGTAGTACCCTGCAAAACCTATCAGACAACTATGTAAAATTAAACGAATACGTTCGGACATTAAGTTCGGACAAATTCTCGTTTAACTCCCGAAAGTATCTTACAAAAGTAGTTGGAAATGTAGTACCCTGCAAAACCTATCAGACAACTATGTAAAATTAAACGAATACGTTCGGACATTAAGTTCGGACAAATTCTCGTTTAACTCCCGAAAGTATCTTACAAAAGTAGTTGGAAATGTAGTACCCTGCAAAACCTATCAGACAACTATGTAAAATTAAACGAATACGTTCGGACAAATTCTCGTTTAACTCCCGAAAGTATCTTACAAAAGTAGTTGGAAATGCAGTACCCTGCAAAACCTATCAGACAACTATGTAAAATTAAACGAATACGTTCGGACAAATTCTCGTTTAACTCCCGAAAGTATCTAACAAAAGTAGTTGGAAATGTAGTACCCTGCAAAACCTATCAGACAACTATGTAAAATTAAACGAATACGTTCGGACATTAAGTTCGGACAAATTCTCGTTTAACTCCCGAAAGTATCTTACAAAAGTAGTTGGAAATGTAGTACCCTGCAAAACCTATCAGACAACTATGTAAAATTAAACGAATACGTTCGGACAAATTCTCGTTTAACTCCCGAAAGTATCTAACAAAAGTAGTTGGAAATGTAGTACCCTGCAAAACCTATCAGACAACTATGTAAAATTAAACGAATACGTTCGGACATTAAGTTCGGACAAATTCTCGTTTAACTCCCGAAAGTATCCTACAAAAGTAGTTGGAAATGTAGTACCCTGCAAAACTTATCAGACAACTATGTAAAATTAAACGAATACGTTCGGACATTAAGTTCGGACAAATTCTCGTTTAACTCCCGAAAGTATCTTACAAAAGTAGTTGGAAATGTAGTACCCTGCAAAACCTATCAGACAACTATGTAAAATTAAACGAATACGTTCGGACAAATTCTCGTTTAACTCCCGAAAGTATCTTACAAAAGTAGTTGGAAATGTAGTACCCTGCAAAACCTATCAGACAACTATGTAAAATTAAACGAATACGTTCGGACATTAAGTTCGGACAAATTCTCGTTTAACTCCCGAAAGTATCCTACAAAAGTAGTTGGAAATGTAGTACCCTGCAAAACCTATCAGACAACTATGTAAAATTAAACGAATAAGTTCGGACAAATTCTCGTTTAACTCCCGAAAGTATCTAACAAAAGTAGTTGGAAATGTAGTACCCTGCAAAACCTATCAGACAACTATGTAAAATTAAACGAATACGTTCGGACATTAAGTTCGGACAAATTCTCGTTTAACTCCCGAAAGTATCCTACAAAAGTAGTTGGAAATGTAGTACCCTGCAAAACCTATCAGACAACTATGTAAAATTAAACGAATACGTTCGGACATTAAGTTCGGACAAATTCTCGTTTAACTCCCGAAAGTATCTTACAAAGGTAGTTGGAAATGTAGTACCCTGCAAAACCTATCAGACAACTATGTAAAATTAAACGAATACGTTCGGACAAATTCTCGTTTAACTCCCGAAAGTATCTTACAAAAGTAGTTGGAAATGTAGTACCCTGCAAAACCTATCAGACAACTATGTAAAATTAAACGAATACGTTCGGACAAATTCTCGTT